>PVJH01011912.1:0-66683 GCA_004026705.1 Nesogale talazaci | reverse complement strand
TCCACCCAGAAGTTTATAAGCACTATTAGTTTCCAAAAAAGAAGAGACAAGAAAGGAAAGAAATAGAGAGAGAGAGAGAGAACCATACTTTTAGTAACTGCTGAAATGCATGAGGGTGTATACACTTGGAACTGCACCAAGGAAGCCAGCCATGCTTACAGTCATTGGTCCACTCGTGGCACCCCTTACTGTCACATTGTTTTATTTCCAGGATTCGTTGATGACCTGTGATGACCTTCTTTCAGGCTCTGTTTGCTGGGGTGTCTGTGGGGTAAAGGGCAACGTGCATGGCCCTTGATCCCACTGCCCCATAAATCAGGGTCTGCATTCGGCTGCAGTGGTGAGCCAGATGGCAGCTGCTGTTGGAGGAGCTCAACAGGAACTGAAGCCTATGATCTTTGCTGCTGCTAAAAGGCCTGATTTTTTATGGCTGTCAGCAGCTTTGGAATGACTGAAGGAGGCATGAAGAGAGGCTGGATTTGTAGGGGAGGGGGGAGGAAAGGGGAATTGGAGGGTGGCACAGGAGTGATGGGGACTGTGAAACCACGTTTATCTCTCCTATGGAGGCCAGCCCTAAGGGTTTTTTCTGCTTCCCCACTTGGCAAGTGACTTAGCCTTATACTGGTTTTTAAAAGATCTGTGAATGGAAAAAGTAAATGTACCAAATACCCTGTAGAAGGAAAATGGCAGGCAGCCTCCCTTGGCTGGTGATGCAGAGATAGTGTGTTAGCATTACATTACCTGGAAAATGTAAACTGACCTTTTCACTGGGGTAAAGTTCTAGGAGTCTCTTAGAACAGAGGCTGGTTTCCTAAAATGCCTTTGATACTAGAATAAAAGCCACTATTTAAAGCTGTTTGGCAAGTCCACCACTGGGATGTTTTGTTTTTCCAAAGTGAATGGACAGAAACCCTGGGAAGGATGAAGAAGCTAAAAGAGGCAGTTAAGGATGAAAAACAGTGAATTAGCTTGCCTGACAAAGAAAGACCCTCCTGCCAGTTCTGAGGTACCTGATTAGTGGGCATAAGCTGTCAAGATCCAGCCATTAAGGGGAAGTTAGACCACAGTGGGTGTAACAGGCTGGACACCAGTGTGGAGCAAAGTTTATTAACAGACCTTGTGTGGTCCAGCAGCCTGCTTCCAACAGACACAACCTCCCAGTAAGAACAGAGCAAGCCACGGGGTAGGGCCATGTGGCCAACCCCAAACAGAGCTGACAGAAGCCCAGAGGAGATAGTAATAGAATCCCAGATGCAGCCAAGTGATTTACAGAGTTGGAGAGTGGATTTATTTATTCGTTTATGTAGGACTTGAAGTTAGCCTCTGACTTGAGGGATGCTATGTTTATAGATAAAGCATATAGACCCAAGAAATTACATCCAGAAAGTTCTAGGGGTGCATCCAAATGTTTGGAAACATTAAGGGTGCATTATGATTCTATTTGCTGCAGTGGGATTAACCTGTAGCTAAGTGTCCACTTCTTTCAACAACAGTGGGGAATAGTTCCATTATCACTGAGGAGAATCTATGGGTCATTGAAAGGGTACTTATCTACCAAACATGATTAAGTGTTTGACCCTAACATGGTGGTTCAAACCCACCCAGATTTAAGAGGAAAGGCCTGGTGATCTGCTTTTTGAAGATCAGCCATGGAAAAACATATAGGGCACAGGTCCATTGGGACACATGGAGCAGCCATGTCAACATGACAGCAACAGATTTTTTGGGATGAATCAGTGGTGTAATAACCACAACTTATACCATCATCAGAGTTCCTGCCTGTTACAGAAAAGAAACTTAACAAAGCAGCCTCAAGGATAGCTCACCAGGGACAGGGCATGCTCACGTTAGGCCAGCTGGGAAAAAAAATCTATGGAGAGGGTGCCTGGAAAGAGCTTATGTTACTCACTAGTACCTGAAATGACCACTATAAGGCCCCGTGCGTCTTTGGCAGCAGACTAACAGCCAGCCAGACAGATGTATGTTTTGTGCTTTCTAGTTATCTTTTTCAAAAAATCAGGAATGTTATCTTTCTGAGACATGGATGGCATAGTTCACTGACTGAGTTTGTAAAAATAGTGGCGAGACCTATTCACTTCCCTCTTTTCTTCTGGACCCACCAAAGCCCAGATAATTGGAAAGGTGAGATAAAGGCAACATATTAACTCCCGCTGCATGCAGGTGCTCAGAGTAGGGCTCCCTTTTGATTAGTGTAAGCCTTTCAAGAAGGGTTTGAGAAGGCAAAGAGTTCTGAAAGCCCCCTCAGATCAGGAGGAAGATCCTGTGCCACAGCCACCAACACAAGGATCCAAGCAAGAGTGTTGGGACCTGTCCTCATAGAAGGGTTATTGCCATAGGCAGAATAATGCCTCCCCTGAAGATACCTGTGTCCTAATCCTCAGAGCTGTGAATACATTACTTTATGTAGCAAAAGAACTTTGCATATGACATTGCGTTATGAATCCTGAGAGGGTACAATTATAATGATTCATCCAGTTGGACCTAATTTAGTCCCAAGGGTTCTTACAAGTGAACATGGAAGCAGAAGGGAGACACGGAAAAGTAAAGTAAGAACACAAGCCAAGATTGGAGTGATTCAATTGCAGGCTCAAGGGGGCCAGGATCCAAGGAACACAGGCAGCATCTACCTACTGCCATTGAGTCAATTCCAATGCATAGGGAACAGTAGCTCCTTAAGAGGAAAATGAGACTTTCAGTTTCCGCAAAGACTTAAAGTCTCAAAAACACATAGAGGGCAGTTACACTGTTTTATAGGGTAGCTCTGAGTTGGAAGGGACTCAATGACAGTGAGGTTATTTGTTCTTAATCTCTAGCACTGTGAGATAATACAGATGTGTTGTCTTTAGGTAGGACATTTGTGGTCATTTTTTATAGCAGAATTGGGAAATGAATATGCCAAATCATTCATTAAATGACCATGTGCTAATCAATCTCACTTTTTAAAAAAGTAAGTTTTCTCCTCACATGAACTTTCAATTCTCCCTATGCTTTGGCACTCTTCCAAACAGCTTGGGTAAAAGGTGGAGAATTTAAAGTGGAATGTGTTTCAGAACAGATTCAGTGAAAATCAGAGGTATTGAGCCCCACATTTGAGAACCAGTGTGAAAAACCAGCAAGGGAAACCCATGGAGACTAGGAACAAAGACACAAAGTGGACAGTCCACCTTCAGTCCACAAGTAATTGCTGGTGTGGTGATATTTAAAAAGGGTTCACTGGGCACTTTTCTGTCTTAAAGGCTTGGCCTGATGCTAAGACAGAAACACTTATGGTTTTTCTTTTTAGAAATCTGATTTTTAAAAAATAAGCACACACAGGTACACATTTACAAACACACACACACACACACACACACAATCTGGCCTTGGCTGAACTTCACCTACTACCTGACCTATGGAGTTAGGTCTTGTATATTAGTGATTGTATGCAAGATATATCTCATAAGAGTTTGAGTCTGGGCCATGGAGTCAAGTATCTACAGAAATACTTCCCCTCTTACTAGCTGAATCACCTGTAGGAATTCATTCCTTTCACTGTATCTCAATGTTTCTTCTGGTACAAGACAGGTAATCCTGGCCCCTACTTCATGTTGCTGCTAGGTGATTAACAAATGTTCCCTGTTAACAAATACTGTCTCATAATGGACAGTACTCATAATAGTTGATATTTGTAATCCCATTTTAAATCCATCTTCTTGAGGGTCTTTTTATTTTTCATTAACTCTCTACTTTATCAAGCATGATGTATAGTGTCCAATATATCCCCAACATATCCAAAGTACATGAGACAAAGTCTATTTATCCTTGTCTCAGGGGAACATTTGGCTGTATTTCCTCCAAGAATGATTTGGTTGTTTTCCAGGCAAACTTTGGTAGTGTCAATATTCATTGTCCAAACCACAATTCAAATAAATCAGTTCTTCAATCTTCCATATTAATTGTACAGTTTTCACATGCACATGAAACAATGGAAAATACCATAGCTCATGTCAATGAAATACCCCCAAAACATGAAAGCTACCATAATACCAAAAATTTATAGACCATTGGTTGCCCTGCCTCATAGTGTTGTTGAAATACTAAACAATATTAACATCTGCAAGGTGCAAGACCCTTGTTGCAGCAATTAGAACTCAGGCACACAGCACTCTACCTCTGTGAACTAATTGCTATTTTAGTAATTCATATTTGGTAGAAATAAATGTGCCAACTTGGTTGATTCATCATTTAACTAACCCAAAAGTGGTGCAGCTGGTGATGATAAAAATAGGAAGCATTCATTAGTCACCTGCAAGCTGCCAGACACACGTAATTCTCTGAGTCACTTTGCTTATCTGTGGTAAAACTGAGGTCTGAAGCAAGAAGTCTGAGCTCAGACTCTGAGTAACCATTCTGCCAACCTGCTTTTCAGAGGAGACCCTCTCAACTCCTCTACTGAAAGAGAGACACAGAAGAGTTGGAAGATGCACTTTTGCCCTTGACCTTCACAGAACCCATATTGAAGGTCAATGAGGAGCACCATAAGATTAAATGACTCTCATTAAAATCTTGGTGATGTCAGCCATGAACAATCTCAGCTTTCCCATAGAATTCCAAAGAAGTAGTGGGGGAGCCAAAATAAATGACTGTTCAGTCCATTAATCTAAATTAAGTTTCTTCAGCATCTGTCCCATATCAAGACTGGGGTAATCCCCATGATCCTGAGTTACAGTTTAGGAAGGACTCACTTTGGCATTATCTTGCAGACAGAGAGAGAGAGTCCCAGCTGCTCACCTTTATGGGTAGCCATTAGAAGAAGCAAGAAAATTACTGTGCCTTCCAGGATGCCAAAACATATGGGTGTTACGCTCAGAAGAGAATGCTTGCTTTAGAAGGTGAGAAGGTTATTTGAAAAATTCTAGAAAAGTAGAAATCAAGAAACGTAAGTAATCTCCCATATCCTAGGTATCAGAGAAAAAAAAAGTTATGACTACCTAAGAAAGAACAAAACCTGGCAGAGATGAAGAATCTACTCTAAAAACAAAAACCAAAAAGAAAAGTAAGCAGAATGATTAAAGTTCCAAATCTATGCTAGCAATAGAAGCAGAAAGATTTAAGGATGAGTTGGCTGGTCAGACTCAATACTCCTGTTGTCCTATCCCAACTCAGATTCATACAAAATAACAATAACAGTATATAATTGATTACAGGTGAGAGGGTGGAGGAGAGAGGGGTAAAAAGAAGAGCTGGCACCAAGGGCTCAACTAGAAAGAAAATGTTTGGGAAATGATGATACAAGTGTGCACAGGTACAAGTGTGCTTGATACAATCGAATTATAGATTGCTCTGCCATCTGTAAGAGCCCCAATAAAATAATTAATAATAATAAAGATTACCGGCATTACCTTTGCTTGAAACAGCTCCATTTGATCTAGAGGCAAAATTTTTGTTTCACATAACACCTGAATCCCACCTTCCATTCCATTCCCCATTGTTTGAAGAAATACCTTTCCTCTTCTTCCAACTTCTCACTAACTCCTATCTCTTCTCTTTCTCCCTTTTATACCCCTCATCTTCTTCACTTTATTTTTATATTAACCTAATAATTTTATTTCTATTAAAGTTCTAAAATAAAGGAGAAAACCATATATACTTATCTTATTTCACCATTATTTGAAAGATTTTTATTTCTACTAAGAATTTACATTATAGAAATGCTTTTAAGATTGGGCTTTTATTCACATATTTCTCTTTATCTAGACTATTCTTCCTTAATATATTCCCATCTCCTCTGCATCTTTACAGCATATGATATACACCCTTCCTTTACATCATGTTCTACTTAACATTCAATGTTCATATGACAGTACATAAGCAAAATCATGTTGTCCCAACCTGAACACCCTGCCCCACTCTTTTGAATTAAGTACTTACTTAATTTATCACACACAATTTGGTTATGATAAATTTTTTATTAGTAATTGAGTTTACATTTCAGACTATCAATTCTACATTCAACAATTCAAAACACTCACCAAATCCTTGCCCCACATTCTACTCCATGTTCCCTCTTCTGATTTCTTTTCTCCCATCTATGGTTCTCCATCTCCCTTTCACCCAAGTCAACACCTGTCAACTCTGTAGTCCATTGCTTCATCTTTATTCCCTTGCCCTCCTTGCCTTATTAATCTCCAAGTTCTTTTCCCTTTTCTATGTATGTCTTTGTTTCTATTCTTTTTTAATTGTCTTATTGGGGGTTCAGACAACTCTTATCACAATCTGTACATACATTCATTGTATGCAAAGCACATTTATGCATTTGTTGCCATCATCCTTCTCAAAGCATTTTCTTTCTTGTTAAGCCCTTAGTATTTGCTCTTCCTTCTTCCACTCCCTTCCCAGTCCCCTCTCCCTCATAGGTGCTTGATAATTTATAAATTATTATTATTTTGTCACATTGTACATTGTCCAATATCTCTCTTCACCCACTTCCTTGTTGTCCATACCCAGGAAGGAGGTTATATGTAGATCCTTTTAATTGGTTCCCCCTTTCTACTCCACCTTCCTTCTACCCTCCTGGTATCACCCTTCTCACTACTGGTCCTAAAGGAGTCATGTCTCCTGGATTCCCTATGTTTCTGGTTCCTCTCTGTACCAGTGTATATCCTCTGCTCTAGCTGGATTTGTATGGTAGAATTGGGATCATGATAGTGGGAGGGAGGAAGCATTTAAGAACTAGAGGAAAGTTGTGTATTTCATTGTTGCTACACTCTACCGTGACTGACTTGTCTTTTCCCCACAACCTTCTATAAGGGGATGTGACTTCACCTGCAGATGGACTTTGGGTCCCCAATCTGCACTCCCCCACATTTACAATGACATAATTTTTAGTTCTTTGATGCTTGATATCTGGTCCCTTCGATGTTTTGTGGTCACACAGTCTGGGGTGCTTCTTTCATGTAGGCTTTGTTGCTATATCTTTTTTTTGGGGGGGGGGCATCACTGTCTCTGGTGGTCGTGGGCACTACCCAGTGCTGCTTCTGAGAACTGCTGCTGGATTTGAACTGCCAAGCCCGCGGGCTGCAGTCCCACACTCAACCACTTACACCACTGGGGCTCAGCCCCAAAACACTACATCTTTTGATAGCCAGACACCATCAGCTTTCTTCACCACATCTTCCCCAATCATATCAGGAAGGTGGGCATGCACTGATATGATTTTTGTTCTTTGATGACTGATTCCATTGATCCCTCCTGGCCACACAGGCTGGTGTGCTTCTTCCATGTGGACTTTGTGCTTTTGAGCTAGATAGCCGCTTGTTTACTTTCAAGCCTTTAAGACTCCAGATGCTATATCTTTGATAACCAGGCACCATCATGTCTCTTCACCACTTTTGCTTGTGCACACATTTGTCTTCAGTGATTGTGTTGGGAAGGTGAGCATCAAAGAATGCCAATTTAATAGAACAAAGTGTTCTTGCATTGAGGAAGTATTTGAGTGGAGGTCCAATGTCTACTGGTTTCTACTCTTATAGTAGTGGCTTAACATAATATATACATAATGATGTTTTCTAGGTCAATTCATGTCATGAAGTGCTTCATGGTTGTATTACTGCTTTAAGAAATGCAGAGTTTTTGTTTTGTGTGTGTGTGTGTGCTGGTATCTTTATCCATTATTCCACTATTTCTATCTCTCGTTACTGTAAACAACGCTGTGATGAATATAGGAGTGCATATGCTTATAAGTACTATGTCTCTTATTCTTTAGGGTATACACCCAGCAGAGGTATTCCTAGATCAAATGAAATGTCTATTCTCAGTTGTTTGAGGCAGCACCATATCATTTTGCACAATGTCAGGGGATTCAGTCTCTAGCAGACCATCACAGGTCCGGTAGGTGCAATTGTACAGTGATAATAAGTAAAGATTATAGTAAAGTCATAGACATATGACAGTAAAAATAATGGAGTCATCAGACATATTTCATGGTAGAATGCTTACCTCAATCTCCCTTGGTGGTCCACGTGGAGAGGGAGCTGGAGAGAGAAAGTTTATTGCTAGCCAAGGTTTATATCTATTTCTGGGCCAAGATTACAGGTAACCACACGTTACAGGAAGGGGCTATACAGTAGACATACACACATGACAGGAAGGAGATGTACAATAGGCATAAGTGTAACAGGAAGGGGATGAGCTAGTGGCATACATGTGACAAAATGGGGAGGGACTAGAGGTATACATGTGACAAGAAAGGCGGATACTAGATTCATGATGGCAGATTAAGTGGACTTGAGTGGAATTGAGGTCCCTGAGCTTTCCTATAAGGAAGTAATCTACTGCTCTCCGTATCAGAAGGGAGTGGGCCCTACTTAGGATGGGTCAGACTCTACTGCCTGATTGCTCCAGATGGCTGTTAACCTTTAGGGAGAATAACCTCTGACCTACTTCTGTTGACTTATAAGAGTATAGTCATTTGCATGTGTAGCAAGCAGCTAAGTTTGGCATATATTTGGGGGAGACAATGTGGAAGAAATCTTTCTGTTTCCCACAGCAAAATGATTGTATATATTTACAGTCTCACCAGCAGTGGAGGCAGTTTCCAATATCTCAACACCTTCTCTGGTATTTGGTGTTTTCTGAATTGGTTTGGTTTGGATGATCAATGTCAGGTAAGGTGATATCTCATCCTTGTTTTGATTTGCATGTATTGGACGGCTGATGATTTTGAACATTTTAAATATATTTGTTAGTCATTTAGATGTCATTTTTGGAAACCATCTGTTGATGCCTTTAGTCTCCTATTAAATTGGAGTCTTCTTTTTTTCTTTTTGAGATTTTGCTGTTTCCTATAGAGATTAGAGATTAGTCCTTAGTCTTTCTGCTGTTACTAAAATTATGTCCCCAGTCCATGGGTTCTCTTTTTACTTTTTTAATGAAACCTTTGGATGCACAAAAGTCCTATTTTGTAATAGGACCCAGTCATCTATTTAGTTTTCTACTATGTGCTTCCTTTATTATGTTTGATAGTGTGTCTATGTTCTGTAATAAAACCCTTAAGTTCAGCCCTATTTTTTATTGATGATTTTTATAGTCTTGGGATTTACATGTAAGTCTTTGATCCATCTTGAGTTCATTTTTGTTCATGGAGTGAACTATAGGTCCTGTTTCAATTTTCTGAAAATAGAGGCCCAATTCTGCCAGTACCATTTGTTGAAGAGATTATCTCTTTCCCATTTAACATATTTTGGTCCTTTTTCAAAGATCAGTTGTCTATAGGTGGATGAATTGATTTCTGGTTTCTCTATTCTGTTCAATTGATGGGATTTCCACAAGAGTAAATTTGCAATTTCTGAATGTGTTCAAAGAGTTATTTATTGTCAGAAAAATAGCTTCACTGTTGAATTTATTTAAATTCAAAGAAAATATTTTTTCAGAGATGAACATATCATATTCAGAGTAGAGAAATCACCTGTTTCTAATATATCATATTCAATAACTATTTTCTAATTGGTCTATCTCTAATGAAATAGGTTCCTACTACCTACAGTGAAAAGATGGCTATGGATAAACCATGTGGCCAATAAAGCTCAGATAAAAGTGAAGAATATTGCAAATCCAATAGGAAAATACCTTAACTAAAAGTTTTAATGTTTTTGTCTGGTATTATTTAATATTGTTTTAGCAATACTTTAAAACTCATCTAATTTTGTTTACCTCTTTTATTGTTCTTTTTAAGAACTGAATTAAATAATAAACTACCTTTAATATATCATTTTATTATACTTAAAATTATCATTAGGGTAGTGAACTAGTTGTTAAATTATTTGAATCCCATCATTGGCCTAGGTGTGAGGAAGTGAATAACACTTTGCTTTGCTTTGGATTATTTCTCCCCCACCCCAAATCATTTTATTGGGAGCTAATACAGATACCATATCATTCCATAGTCCAATCACATCAAGCAGTATTGTACAATTGCTACCACAATCAGTTTCAGAACATTCTTTTCCTTCTTGAACTCCTTGATATAAGATATCCTTTACTCACACCCACCCCCATTGTACCACCAGGAACCCTTATTCAACTTATCTCCATAGGTTCACCAATCCTGGGTTTCATATACTGAAAAACAGAAAGACATATCCCCAAAAGAGTTATCCCCAAAGACAAAATGCATCTGAGATAAACCCCAATATAAAAAACAAACAAAAACACAGAAAATGTTGAAAACTAGATCAGGCCCAGCATGCATCAGAGGGGAATCAACTGACAAAGTTTTAACTCTTCTAGTCAGTTGATTATTTTTGCAACTGCTTTTACCACAAGATGTGGACCATGGCCACCAATGGGTTCTGTATTTTACAACTTGCTTTTTCAAAATTTCTCTTTTACTTGCTCCATAATTGGGCCAATCTATACTGAGGAGAGAGTGGGGGCAGCAGATGAGGAATTGGAATAGGCTGGCTTGAACTTAATGTCCTCCTCTGGACCAATTAAACATGATCAAGTATATAGGATTTGAAAGATGACAACAGTCTCTGTTTGAACCTGTGGCTAAAATTCAGGAGTAGAAGCTCTCCGAAAGGAAAGTACTATTTCAAGTGGAAGCTCCTCAGAGGTTCTGGGATAGCCAATAATTTATCTGTACTGTCATCACAAATACTGCAAGGTCAGCAGTTTAAACCCCCTTTCTCTGCAATATGAGAGAAAGACGAGACTTTCTGCTCCTATAAAGATGGACAGACTTAGAAAACTGCAGGGAGCTGTGCTACTTGCATCGATTGGATTGTTGTGAGTCAGAATCTAGCAGATATCAGTGAGTTGTTATTTTCAATTTGAGCAAATAAAGTGATTTCACAAGAGCTAGTAAATTTGAAATGGGGACTCTAAGATTCCTCTTTCTGTCCGTAACATAATGAAGAGTGAGATCTTCATCTTTTAGATTAAAAACATGGAGCATTTGAATTAGCAGAAAGTCATAAAAGACGTTGGTCCACAGGGTCTGATTCCTGTATTTGCAACTTACCGGCATATGCCTTTGAGTAAGCTAATTCACTAGTCCACTTTAGTTTTTTCCCTTGTAAATTGGAAGTAAATACTGTTTCACCCATGGTGATTTTAAAGGGATCAAATAAAATAATATACATGGACATCTGGCAGGATAAACAATTAATAGATATTATTAAAACGACAGCAATCTTCTGTTAAAACGTGCTGCCATCAATCAAGTCAATTCTGATTCATAATGGCCCTATAGTTACCTGTAACAGCTTCAAAAAGCTACCAGGACAGTCCTACTCCTTTCTATATGGTTTCTAAGAGTCAGCTTTGACTCAAGGACAGTGAGATTTTTAGTAACTTTCTGTTGTCAGTGCTCATCCAGCAAATTAGTGTCCGCCTGTGACTGGATCCTGGTTCCTCACTTAGAGACCAGTACCCTTTCCATGATACTCCAGGAGGTCTTTGAAATCTCAGTAATCCCAACTTGACAGACTTGTACCACACATGTAGCACTTTCACTTGTCTCAGAGAAGTTTAGTTACTTTCAAGGACATACTAAGTCAGCATGTCATTTCTTCTTCCATCCCTTTATACACATTCTTGAGGGAGTAAAAGAGAGGAAACCTTGACCTTTGAGATTGTGCAATTAATTATACACTGATGCTTTGAACACCTTTACCAATCAATGTAGGACTGAGCAAGAACACATTGCACACAGAACTTCTGTCTCTCTTGACTGAAGGCCACACTTTGAAAATATGATTGGATGTAAACATTATTCATATAACAGTAATACCACCCCACTGAGGCTGTTCCAGCACTGCATAAAAAACAAGATGTTCTATGGATGAGGTGACAAAATGAAGAGCAGTCAACCTTTGAAATGAGTGCTTGTGTGCAGAGGATGTTTGCCCTCCCTCAGCCTTAGTGTCACTCAATGTCACCATTCTAGCAACCCCAAATCAAAACACTCAAGGTGAAGCTCTACTCTGGCTGCCATAGGTCTGTGTGAGTCCTTATAGTTATTTCAATAATTCCCAATAAAGGAGGTGAGTTGGACTTGAGTTGGACTATGATCCTGACTGTACAGCTAAGGGAGTTGTGGTGAGAGAAGTGCCAATTCTGTACAGTAGGTCAAGGTATGGCTTTGCTCTTGAAGAATGTGGAAATTCATTTTCATTAAGTTGATGATGACTCAAGTGAACCACATGTATTCCAGAGTAGAGCTGTTCCATAAAATTGGCTATAATATTTATGAAAGAAAAATTTTAGTCTCATTTTTCATGCACAAGCCTTTTATGATACCAAAACATGAACAAGTTATGCCACAAAAGCCTTGAAAAGTGTGTGGAAGGGTCTTAATTTTTGCATTGTGATGTGTCATGTATTCTGTGATGGCTGGGTTAATTGTGTTCAGAAAGAAAGGACAGGATTTCTTTCCTATCTCAACACTAAATGATAGCAGATGCCAGGGATATCCGTTGTGTGCCATCAACACCTCCCGTGGGCCAGTTACAGGTAAGGGCCTGTTATTGTGAAGAGTTGCTGTGCTTAATCCATAACTTCCCTCTCTCTTCTTCCTAAATTTCAAACCACTTGATAGAAAAAAAGAGCAGAGTAAATGGAAAGTAACATATTATGCTTTTTGCAACTGGATGGCAACAATGGACTTTCTAATACTACCCCTGAGATTGAACGAGACCGTTCACTTTGTGACAGGCAGGTCTGAGAAGATCTTGCCAATGGGAGAAAAGAACCCAGCCAAGTGGCAGGGTGCAAGCAGAACTGAAATAGAAAGGAAACTGGAAGAGACTGAGCTCCACCTGCCCAGTTTCTCTTCCCAAATAGACCTGCCCCAATTTACTGCCTGGAGGGAGGGGGGTATCAGAAAAAAAGTAGGAGTCCCTTCATGAATACTACTAATTTGTGTATAAGAAAGCAACAGGTTTGGGGAGCAAGACTTTCTCGTTAACAATTTTAAAATAGAGATGGGAAAAGAGAGTTTGTGTGTGTGTGTGTGTATACTTTCTATACTAATGCTAATTGATCGATATTGACACTTTGCAAACTAGAGTTCTATTAATATCTACCTGGATAAATTCTCAATATTGAAATACCTTCATGAAATATATCTTAAAAGACCAGAAATTCTTAAAATTTTAAATATATGCATCAGTCATCTGGAAGACCTAAGTCTGTGTAGGGAATAAACAATTCCATATCTTTTCTCTCAAGATTTAACATTAACCTCTATTCTGTTTAGTTAATGTATAGGTAAGCTAGCAAGTTCCTGCCTATATTTAAGTTTTTTGGGGAGGGTTTGTAGTTTTGAGAAATTTTTTTAGGAAGGCTAGTGGGTCTCATAATAATCAATAGGAATATGAAAAAGTAGTCAAATTACAAACTGAGTAGCTTGTGTTACAGTTACAAAATCAGGAAGAGGCAAAAGTAAGCACTGGCGCTTGATCTTCTTCCCAGAAAGAACTCTGCCTCTCCCCCTCACCCCTTTATTTGTGGAATCAAAAATGATAACCAAAGATCAGGTCTTAGTACTTTTAACCTCTTAAGTAGAATTCTTAAGAAGCTATATTAAAACAGAAAATCTTATTAATTTCAACTGAGCAACAAAAGAAAATACATAATAGTAAAATGTTAGTCTTATAGTAAAGCAGTGGTTCTCAACCTTCCTAATGCCATGACCCTTTAATACACTTCCTCATGTTGTGGTGAACCCCCAACCATAAAATTATTTTCATTGCTACTTCTTTTGTTTTGTTTTGTTTTGTTTTGGGGTTTCACTGCCCTCCAGTTGTGGGAGTAGGAGGCCCAGCCTTGCTGCTGGATTTGAACCTCCAACCCAGTGGGCCGCAGTCCCACGCACAACCACTCCACCACCGGGGCTCAGCTCTCATTGCTACTTCTTAACTGTAATTTTGCTAGTGTTATGAATTGTAATGTAAATATCTGATATGAAGGATGTATTTTCATTGTTAAACATTGAACATGATTAAAGCATAGTGATTAATCATGAAAACAATATGTAGAAAAAGGGAACCAATTTCAGGGATCTATATCTAGCCTCTTCTCTAGGGTATAGATAACAGGAAAATTAGTGAAAGGACACAATGGACAGTGTATGATATGAAAAAGTAATAGCAACGTGTAAATTATTAAGAGTTCATGGAGCAGGGCGGGGGAAGGGGAAGTATGGGGAGCTGGTACTGGGGGCCTAAGGAGAGGAAGGATGTTTTGAGAGTGATGATGAAAACGAGTGTGAAAATGTGGCCTGCATGCAATTAATATATGGATGGATCGTGATGGAGTTGTATGAACCCCCATTAAAATGTTTTATTTAAAAAAGGGGGAGGAGGGAAGAGGAGCTTATACCAAGGGCTCAAGTAGAAAATATTTGGAAATGATTAAGGCACCATGTGTACAAATGTGCTTGATACAAATGATGTATTGAATGTTATAAGAGCTCTAAGGGCCCCAAAAAATCATTGAAAATAACAATATGCAACCATATATTGTGAAATATTTACTTCTAATTTCAAATAAATGAAATTTATTTGTCTTGAAGTACAGTGCAGCATGGGTAACAGTCTTAATATAATGTCAGTAAATTACATTGCTACATTTTGTGACAGTATGCGTAAAAAGTCAAAGTGACAGTGAAAAGGTTGATACAGCTACTTTCTCACTAGATCAGAAATTCTCAGGGCAGTCTTTGCAAGAGTACAACAAAGATCATCTTCCACAACAAGTCTACTTCTGCATTTAGATTTGACAACCAACAAGATAGAAAACCTGTTTCACAAAGACATGCTGTTGGAAATGGATAAAGAAGGTGCAACACAGACAGAAATGACTACAACACTTGATCCAGAATTTTGTAACTGGCATTGTAGAGAGATCAGTCTTACTGCATCACTGTTAATAAGTTCAATGAACCCCTCTTGTGCTGTCTCATGAACATCTTCAACTGTGACTGTGGCTTCTGGTAAATGCAAATGGGGTGTCAGGTAAATTTGGAAAGTATGATGAAATTTCATCTGCAAGTATGTGCAAGTGTTCTTTCACAAAAAAATTGTCATTGTAATCCTTTGTCATTTTCAAAGAAATTTGCAGATAGGCAACATGTGAAAGGGGCATTCGACTCCCAAAGGGGTCGCAACCCACAGGTTAAGAACCACTGTTAAAGTCACGACTTTCAGAAATGGAAAGGCATAGTCCTTAAAGAGACTCTATTTCAGGCGCTACACAACTTCTAAGAAGCATGTGTTGACTAGACCGGTAAGACAGCAGAATGCTACATTTCTCAGGAGGCTAGAGGGTTGTCGTCGAGGTTGGTTGTTTGAGCTGCTGATGCATGGCTCGTGACAACCCTGTGTGCAAAGAGCACCACGTGCTGGGTGGTCCTGGGTCATCCTCATGAACATTAGCATGCAGTAATTGAGCACTTTGAGTTCTTCCAACATTAACACTGAGGAGCAATCTGTTTGGGACCATAGATTTTTCACTGGTTAATTTTCAAAAGTAATTTTTCAACTTCTCTTCCTATTCTGTCTTAGTCTGGGAGTTTTGCTGAGATCTGTGCACCTTGGGGACTCTCCTAAGTCAACATGACAGATGGGATAGGGTGAGGAGGGAAGATGATGATCAAACTTGTATATATTTGACCTGTATTTCATTTCCCTATAAATATACAATGAAAAGCAAAGGCATGTTTTGACTTTAGTTAGAACTGGGTTTGAATCCTGGCTTTACTGCCAACTTTATAACTAAGCAAACTCAACCTAGCCTCCCTGAGTCCCAATACCCTCATGACATTCTTTCAATGAGCAAGTTTAAAAAAAAAAAGTTTGATTGGCAGATAATCACATCATACTCTTTAATAGTTCAATCACATCAAAAAGAGTTGTTCATCCATCATCCCCATCAGTTTTAGAACATTTCTTTAACACTTGTAGTTATTATTATTAGCTCCCCATTTCCCCCTGGTCATATGCTCAAGGAACTATCCAGTTACTCTCTCTACAGATTTATCTATTCTGAATTTCATATACAAAAAAAACTTTTTATAAAAAAGCTAACAACAACCAAGTAAAATAGAAAAACCTCAAATGAAAATGTTAAAAACTCCAACAAATTTAAAATGGATCATAAGGCAGATCAAGTAATAGGGTGCTAAATTTTAACCTAACTGAAGTTCAAAGACAAGCACTCTGACATGAAGGAAAATCGGCAAGGTGGAGACCCAAAGCCCATCTGCAAGAGAATTGAACAGTCCTTCATAGAAGGGCCACACAGAAAGGACGATATTTCCAGGGTGCAGTATAGCACTGATGAAACACACAATTATCCTTTAGTTCTTTAAAATTTCCTCCTCCCACTAATATGACCCTAGATTACCTCACTAATCTTGCAAGCCCTGCATATGTACAACCAAGATATTTTGATGCATGAAATTCAAGATGGATTATCCCCTCAGAAACAGTAAGAAGAGTATTGAGTTCCTGAGGATATGGAAAGAGAGTGAGGTGAGGGGAAGGGGGAACAGATAGCTATGATGATGGTATAACCCCTCTCAAAGGGAATGGACATTCAAATTTAAGGAGAATGGATACTTGGGATGGTGCAACTTAAGAAAAAAATTAATATATAATATAATATACTGAGGGAGGTATGTGGCAGAGGGAGGAGAGAAAGTGGTGCTAATAGCAAGGAGTCTAGGGAAGAAATAAATTGAAAATGATAATGGTAGCAATTGTACAATTATGTTTGATCTAATGAAACTATGGTTTGGAAAAATATCTGAAAGAGCTCCTAATAAATTTAATAGATTTTCCTAATATATTTTCAAAAATCTATTTTCCAATGCATGATGACAAGGCTTTTCTCATTCTCGGTCCATGGTCAGAGGGGATATATGCATATTTCCCCTTCACTTTTTAAAAAAAAAACTGAAACATTAAAAGAGATCAAATATGAAATTTTAACCTAAATATGTCTGCCATAATCAACTTTATAATGCTCTCTTCTGGTTACTCACACCCTGTCAAGACTATTTCTATGTATGAACATTGCAAATGGATTTGGGGCTTCCATTACCATCCCCAGCTTGTGCAAATCAGATTTTCGCAATTTTTACTCTGATACCATTCCCTTTTTGGGATTCGGATTTTATTATTTACAACTCTTGGATCTTCTTTCCTCTTTTCTGTGGACTTAGCTGGAAGTTTACTTGGTTGTTTGTTTGGAGACAACCTGTAAGACTCAAGACATAGCAAGTCTTTAAAGGAACCACACCAAATGAGGTGTTCAAACGCTATGTAGTTGAGGAGAAAATAAAATGAGAAGGTATGCTTTATTTTATTTTGTCAAATATTTAAGAGGGCTTCAATTAGATTGCATTGTTTAAAAAATATTTGTATTGTAGTTTAAAAATTGTAATGTTAAGGTATTTCACTTAATAGGTATTGACCGTAAACCACACTGGCTTACCATTTATTTGGCGGACTGTGTGAAAACATTTTATTTCTAATAGGAATTCAGGGTTTCTCCCACTTCATCTTATTCCAAAACTGAGATGATGGAGCTTTTTGATGAAAAACCATCAACTTATTGTTATTGAATTTGAACACCTTTGTCTTAGTATTTATTATTTAAAATTTGGGAGTCTGCTAGTGCTTTTTAATCTTATTTTGTCTTCGGTTTCTGTGTCCTAACTGGATTTTTATATTTCATATTTGTTTTCTATATTCGAAGCAATTTCTACTTGTGTGACTCATAATCTTGATCATGTATACCTGTCATATGGTCTAGGACAAATAAACTGATGAACTGACCTTGATCACTAAGAAGAATCCTAAGTGCATAATGAGGTCAGTTCCTGAGACTGCCCACCTACTTCAGGGGATCCTCAAAGTCTACCAGGCTAGGATAGAGGCTTACTGAAAACCACACTAACACTGACTATAGATTCTGAACACTGCTAATGAGTGGACATTTTGCAATAGCTAGTGGTCAGTATGGCAAAAGCGATTGTTTCTGGTCAGTTCTTAGAACAGTATCTTCTTGTTGTGTTTCTTCTTAAGGCAAAGTTGTGAAGGACAGGATAATAGTTGGGTAGATATTGATGGAATATCAAGGTTGACTCTTAACTTAGATGGTTGAGTAAATGGTGCCAAAGAGAGTCAATTTTGCCAAATATCAACCCCTGTGACTGAATCGAGCTTCTACCTAGAGTTCCTAAAGCTGCAATATTAAAAAAGGCCATGGCAATGGAGAATGATTTGAATTGTCAAGAATTTAATCTTGCTTGCATCCACAATCAATATTCACAAAAGTAGTAGTAAAAAAAATCAAATGACACATCGCTTTATGTACCCCCACATGAGACATCTTTAAATTTTTGAGGACTAAAGGGTACCTGATCCAATTATGGTATTTCTAATCACCTTTTATGCATGTGAATCTTGGAAATCAAGTAAGGAAAACCAAACAAGAATCCGTGCATTTGAATTATAGTGCTTGTAAAGAATATTGAAAACCCTAGAGACTACTAAAATAACAAATCTGTCTTGGAAAAAGAATAGCCAGACTACTCCTTAGAAGTGAGTGAGACATGTTAGAAGATGAAAAGACGGATTGACACAATGGTTCAACAATGGGTTAAAACATAACAATTGTGATGATGCAGGACCAAGCAGCAATTTGTTCTATTGAGCATAAGGTCACTGTGAGCTCAAATGAACACAGCAGCACCTAACAGCAACAATCTCTATGGAGACAGACTGCCACCTCTCCCTCCTGTGGAGCAGTTGATGACTCAAGAACCACTGCACTTCTGGGTAACAGTCAAGTGCTTAACCATTGTGTCACCAGAGCTCCTGTGGGAGAATAATGGGGACAGAATTGACTGCACAACACCAGAAGTATATTGGAGAGAGAAAAATAAATAATTTAATTTACTTCAGTTGAATTGAAATAGCAGTGGATTACCAAGATGCAGTGTCCAATAGAGTCCATTGTATACCTGAGCTTAAAGGTGAGGAAGGGACCCCATAATAGCCTTATTTATCTTCAGCTTCTCAAAAATAACTAGCTCTCAGATCCTGCTCAAACCGACATACTGTGGTCCCTAATTTTCACCCCTTTCAGTTTTTCTCTATGCACGACACATTGCTTATAGCATCATTCAAAACTGCAGAGAGTCAATATCAAAACACAGTGACCCTATAAGGCAGGGAAGAATTGTTTCTGTCTCTTTATTTGTGGGAATAGAAAGCCCCCATCTTTCTCCCATGGAGCAGCTGGGTGTTTTCAACTGCTGGCATAGCTGCTGGTCACTGATCAGCCTTAGAACTAAACCCAGTGCTACCAAGGCCCCTATCCCTTCTTTAGGGTCTATGAATACACTCAAAGTGAGTGATTATAAACCTCAAAAACTCATTCTGTCTGTAGCATAGTAGCTTGAATCAAACTATCAGCATGCTATGTTCCTTCTCAAGACTGTCTGGGAAAGTCTTTGCTGTCTGTCACAGATTCTGTTAGCCACAGGCATTCTTTAGCATGATACATTTGCATTCCTGCCTTACCTCTGTCTGTGTCTCTTCTCATTCTCATATAGCTTGGACTAGGAAGATAGTATCCAACACAAGTTGAATGTGGGGGGCACTTTTAGGAAAGGAGTGTCAGGTGTCCTAAGGGGGAGTGCTCCACTTGCATTTTACCCCATCCTAGCTCTGTTGCTGATTTAGATAAGCTAGGCAGGATGGTCCAAGTTGGCCTGCTTCTGCATGTATTGTCCCTCCCTGCAAGAAAACCCATCAGCCCCTGGATCTAAGATGAAAAACTAGTTTTTAGAAAGTTCTTGGAGCTTTTTAACAAAATATCAAAAAATGAAATTTACTTATTAATGAAAAACACGGACAATATATACACACCATATATGTCCAGTGTTTATTGCAATATATTAACTTTCTTCTGCCTCAAACAAACATTTAGACATGTCTGAACCAAAGACAACAATGAAAATGGGAAATTATAAAATGGAGATAATTTGGTGTGTTTTTTTTAACCAGGAATAATTAAAAAAAAAACCCAGAATGGTATGCTTTTCTTTTATAAATTTATCTACAGATTCTGAGCATCTGAAGTTGGCTTCTGAAATTAAAACATGACCTGGTACTCCCTGACCCTCTGAAGAGTGTCTGTCATGTGCAATGGCTTTGTTGGAATTAAAATGTCCAGCAACATGGTCTGTGAGGGAATGCCTTTACTTCTTCCTTCACAGTACAGACCTCAGTCTTTGGTGCCATGTGTGTCTTTGCTGATGATCTTGAGTAGACATGCACACTCACAGGCACATACACACAAATCCATCAGATGAGTGCTACTAGAGACATAAACACACATATACATGCACAAATGCACTCACCAGGACTGTTGCCACAGCCACACACAGTTGAACATATGTTAACACACACATATAAGCATACAGAGGATTGCCAACCTCACCCACATACCTATCAGGAGGACTGCAACTACATACGTATGCACTATTTACCCACTAGTATTGCCACCACACACACACACACACGTGTAACCACAAAGAGGCTTGACACAGCCATACACACATGAGAACTACCACCAGCTACACCCACATACACAACACACTAATTCTTCAGAAAGACTACCACCAGCCACAGACATTCACCAAGAAGGCTGCTGAGACACACACACACACACACCGGATCTACTAGTAGGACTTCCATCACACAAACACCTATCAGGTGAACTAGGAGAACTACACCTATCAGAGGAAGCCAGCCTCTGATGCATACATCACTGGTTCGATAGGTACAGTTGTACAGTGATAATTATTAACTATTATAATAAAGTTATAGAGATCAGGAGAAAGAAAGTAATAATAAGATTCAGACACATTTCTTTTTTAAAAAATCATTTTATTGGGGCTCATGCAACTCTTATAGCAATCCACACATGCATTCATTGTATGTCACCCACATTTGCACATTTGTTGCCCTAATCATTCTCAAAACATTGCTTTCAACTTAAGTCCTTGGTGAGTCAGACACATTCCATGTTAGCATGCTCACCGAAGCCTGTCAGGTGCTCCATGTGGAGAGGGCATGAGTGGGGGAAGGGATTACATGAAGGAGAGGGAACGAGAAAGAGAGAGAGTTTCTTTAATGTGCTGAAGCCTTATATATTCTTTGGTGCCATGCAAGGTCCCCAATTACAGGTAAAGACACACATCACAGGAAAGGGTTGTGCTATAGATACACGTTATAGGAAGTGTGGGGTTCCTTAGTGACAAGATGGGTGGACCTGAGTTTTCCTGATGTCTGCCTAGCCTTGATTGTCCTTGGGCAGGAGTCTGTAGCTAAAACTTTCAGGGGGAGTGACCCAGCATCCTAATAGCATCCTAACATCCTAACAGTAGGGGGTTGGCCCTAGCTTTTGTGTGACACACAAAAGTCTGATATCTGGAGCCTTGAGGGAGAATATCTAACTTCTGACTTCCACACCAAATGCTGGCAACTGGTTACAAATATTTGCTTAATATTTTGAAGTATATGTAATTGTGGAACAGCCCTGATTTCGTCCCACATACAGCCATGAAAATACATTGTACCCACCAGAAGGACTGCACACGCACGCGCACACACACATACACACACTCTTTTATGCCCATCATGAGGACTGTCACCACACACATATTCTCTTATGCCTACCAGGTCTTCTGCCACTACATACACATTATCTATGTATATGCATGTATGGGGGACTGGTGATAGTCTTCCTTGTGAGTACATGTGTGTACAGGCTGGTGGCAGTCCACTTGGTGTATGTGTGTGTGTGTGTGTGTGTGTGTTGGGGAAGTAACAAGTGTCAGTCTTCCTGATGGGTATGTATGAGTATGTAAATGTCAGTGTTTGGGTGGTTGGTGTCAGTCCTCCGTGTGTGTGTGTGTATGTGTGTGTGTCACATGACAGTTCTGATAGGTATGTATGGGTGTGTGAATATGTATGTGTGTGTGTGTAGATTGTGACAGCCCTGGTGGGTGCATGCATACGTGGGCATGTGCGTATGTGTGTATGATTAGTGGAAGTTCTCTGGTTGGTACATGTGTCTGTGTGTATGTGTGAGTATGAGTATGTGTGTTTTGTGGATGTGACCAGCGCAGTCCTCCTGTTGTGTGTCAGCTGTCCTTGTGTGCCTGTGTGAATGTGTGTGTGCCTGTGTGTGTGGACTGGCAGCAGTCTTCCTGGTGGCGGCGTGGTGGAAGTCATTCTGGTGGATATGTGCATATGCACATGTGCATGTCTAGTGCTGGTAGCTGTCCTGGTGGGTATCTATGTATATGTATGTGGTTGCTAAGAATCTTTGTGGGGCTGAGCCCTGGTCCGTAAGTAGTTGAATACGGGACTACAGCCCACAGGCTTGGTGGCTCATATCCAGCAGTGGCTCTCAGGAGCAGCGCTGGGTAGCTCTCATGACCACCAGAGGGCAGTGATGCCCAAAAAACCCCCCAAAACAAAAACAAAAAAGAATCTTTGTGGCAGGTGTGTGTGTGTGTGTGTGTGTGTGTGTGTTTTATCGGTGGCAGTCCTTTTGGTGGATGTGTGTGTGTGTGTGTGTGTCTAGTGGCAGGTCTGTGAGGAGTCTTCAAGAGTCATCCTGTATCCATGTCTTTACAGCTGCTGGAAGGTTTGTGACATTTGGGTGCACTTATTTTTGTCTTTACAAATGGTGGAAAGTTCTGTGGCCTTGACTTATTCATTAAGTTCCGTGGCATCTTTGTGCCCTTGGTGTAGCTTCTCTTTACAGGTAGTCAAAGATTCTCTGACGTTTTAATGTCCTTGATTTATCATCATTTAAAAAATAATTTTATTGGGGCCTCTTACAGCTATTATAACATTCAATACACCATCTGTATCAAGCACGTTTGCACACATGTTGCCACATTCATTTCCAAACATTTTCCACTTGAGCCCTTGGTATAAGCTCCTCCTTCCCCTTCCCCCCCCCCTTTTTTTTTAATGAATCATTTTATTGGGTACTCATACACCTCCCCTCATGATCCAAACATACATCAATTGTATGCAGGCCTCATTTGCACACTTGTTGCCATCATTACTCTCAAAACTTCCTCCCTACACCTAAACCCCCAGTTCCAGCTCCCCATATTTCCCCCCCCCCCCCCCCAATGAACCTTTAATAATTTTTTTTTTGGTGGCATCACTGCCCTGGTGGGAGTAGGAACCCCAGTCTTGCTCCTGGAGAGCTACTGCTGGATTCAAACCGTCAACCCTGTGGGCCACAGTCCCGCACATAACCACTACGTCACCAGGGCTCAGCCGACGTGTAACAATTTACAAATTGCTATTGCTTTTTCATATTGTACACTGTCCTTTTTCTGCTAGGAGAAGGTTTTGTAGCTGTTTGTGTTCTTGATATCCTTTGGATGAAAATGGTTGAATTTGGCTCCATGGACTTATTTAGAATCTCATTAATGGTTTCCCCTTCTGTTGGTCCACTTGGCATGCTGGGGCCTCCTTTGACCTTTCTGGGGTGCTTGAACTTTAAAATCTGCTAAAGATCAGGAGAACATGGAGGGTGACACCAAGGTTCTCTTAGGAACATGAGCCTAGTTGGCTATGGGCTGAGGGGGTCTCCATCACAAATTGTGTGGCCATTGTCAGAAATTTGGGTAGGGGACACACATGCTGTTAGATGCCCACTCAAAAGTTTGGCTGAGCATCTTCTGCCCTCGACCCTGAGTGTGTTCTGAAAGCTAAGCTCTACCTCCAGGGACTGTGTGTTAGTGGCGGCCTGACCTGCAGCCTGACTAGGCTGGTCCTAAGTGCTCAGATCCCCGGGGAGGGAGGGACAAGGGTTTGAGTGGGAGGTCTGTAAGGGAAACCCAACTCAAGGGGGGCAGCATTTGTCCTCAGGATAGTATCTGCTTCATTGTGATAGCATCACAGGTGACATTGCCAGGACCCTGGGCTGTCTCAATACTGGCACTCACTTCATTGTGATAGTGTCACTGATGACAAAAGTCCACAGGGAGTTTGCCAGATGCCTGGAACTAGGGTCCAGGTAATCAGTTATTAGGTTGTAGGCTAACATATACACAATAATTGTGACCCATGTGGGACAGGTTGGGGTGCAGGAACATGGAGGTCATGTTTGGAAGGGCTCTGCTGGCCCCCAAGTGGACCAGCCAGTAGGAGTCCTTGCTTCTTCTCTTTGTCGCCATCCTGTCTTTGTTCTAAGTAGCTCATGCATCCTGTGGTGTCACTGTCCCCGGGTTTGCAGCCTGCTCTACATTCCTTCTCTTGCTGCCTGTGCAGTCTAGAGGGTCAGCTCCCTTCTTGGTCCCCTCACTCACCACGGAGGGAACCTACTGTGATGAAAAGACATCCCAGGTCCTGTAGCCAGGGTCTCGAGGCTTTCTGGAGTGTTTGAACTTCCGGGTCTCTGGTAAAAGGTCATGACAGTTTGGAAGGTGAAGACAAGGTTCTCTTGGGATGGGGGTCTTATTCTGTCAGAGCTTTGGGATCTTCAGCTGGATCAGAAACTCCTTCTGTGGCCCTTCTCAAAAAGGATAGAAACGTATTGCCTGAGAGTCACCGGGGACTTGGGGGAGGACCCTCTGTCCTCAGCCTGCTTGGTCACGATGACGTCAAACGTTCAAACAGTCCTTGTGCCTCCCACTGTGTTGCTCTTCAGTGTTCCGGTCCCAGAAGAATCCGGGGTAGGGTCTGAGCAGATCATCTCTGAGGGAAGGCTACTGAAAGCAAAGCAACATCTTCGCATTGCCAGCACACACTGCATCCTCCATCCTCCCTGATGACAATAGCTCTGGGTTGCAATGGTCCAGTCCATGGGGGAGGGGAGGCTAGCACAACAGGGGAATTGTGCCCTGTGTAGACATGCAGGGACATGGATGCTTTGCTTGGGAGGGTTCTCACCCTGCCCACCCCCAACACACAGTACCCCTGCATTAAGACCAGTGAGGATCTCTTGCTGGGGAGCTGATCCCCACCGTAGGTGACACAGGTGAGCACTCCTGATTCCCTTGAAAGCACACGGAGGGGACAGGGGAAAGCTCTGTGAAAGAAGCAAGCTAAGCCTTGCCTGGGGACCTGGAGCAGGCCCTGGGGGCTCAGGAACCTCCATCCCACCTTAGCAATATTATGTTCCCCTCATGCTGGCTGATGCCTGCGTCTCACTGTGAGTACCAGCAATGTCACTGTCCACTGATGTATAGTCTGCTCAATGATGCTCCTTCTCTCGCTCCCTGGGTTGTTTCATGGGAGTGCCTAACCCTGAGCATTCACAACCCTGATGAAGACTCCCCTGGGGTCCCATGATCAGGACCGTCTTAAACCTTTCTGGCATACTCTAACTTCGTGGTCTGTGGTGAAAGGTCATGAGGACTTGGAAGGTGAAGCCCAAGTTCTCTTTGGATGGTGGCCCTAGTAGGTCCTAGGCATCTTGAGTGAGACCTCCAATAGGAACTCTCTGTTTGGCCATCCTCACAAGTCCAAAAGTGGGGACAGAGTTGCTGCCTGGCAAGTACCCAGAGACGTGGATGCACATGTCCTTGGTCTTGGGTGATATCTAGCAGCAAGGCCTGCCTTTTGCCTGGCTGTGTGGTCGCAATACTCTCAGCTCTTCGAATGTGTAAACATGACTAGTGTCTCCTGCACAGACTGGTCCTGAGCCTTCAGGTCCCCAGAGAAGATAAGAGTCTGAGCAGATAGTCTGAGGGAAGCCTAGTGAGGCAGACACTGTCCCAATGTGCTGCACTGTGATGGCATGACTGAGGACACTGGGCTCCTGGGTAGCCAGTTCATGGGGCAATTGTGATCTCTTTAAGATGGGCTGGAATGCAGGGACATGGGAGACATGTGTTGAGGATCTTGTGGCCCCCAGATGGGCCGTCCAGCAGGAGAGAAATGCAGTGATGAAAAACCTCCACATCCTTTGACTATGAGAGCCAGCACTCAGTTCAGGATCACTGCGTCCAAGGTATGCAGATCTCTGCTGACTTGATATTGCCAGGTGTCTTTCTTAACTATTGCTGCTGCAACACAAATACTACAGGAAGTGACTTTCACAAAGACCCTTACTTTCACGCAGTTTGGAAGACCAAAGTCTGAGTCCTGACCCAGGGGTAGGAGTCCTGGTGGTGTAGTGGTTCCTGGTTGGCTATGATCTGAAAAGTCAGCGTTTTGAACTCAGAATTCACTCTCCAGGTGAACCTTGGAGGGGCTTTCTGCTTTCACTAGCAGGCACAGACAGTCTTATAAACTCACCCAGGCAGTTTCACGCCCTCTTAGCCCACTGCCATGCAGGGAGTAAAGCAGCACTTCTAGGGGAAGACTCCGAAAGAGGCCTTGTTTCTTGTCGGCTCCTTGACCATGCTCTGTGGCCAGTCCTGGCCCCTCCCCATCTCGGTGTATTTGCCAGACCTCCTCTTCCATACTCTCAAGTGGTTCAGTTAATTGGGCAGCTTCATTGACACACCAAAGGCATGTCACATCCACTGGGAGAAAAGGAAGGATTCACTGCATCTGGTTCTGTAAGACCTGTTTCTATTGTGACCAAGAAGGCTTCCCCATTGGCATAAGCAGGGGAAGGGGAGTTTCCTATCCTCCCTGGGCTTCTTCTGTCACTGTGCTATTCAGACCCTTGCCTAACTCCCAGAGAGACCTTCCCCTTCTGTCACTGTACAAGAACTTAGGACCATGCCTGGATTCCATCCCTCATCATCTTTAGACAGAATCCATCAAGTACACTAGTTGTCTGTTCATTTTATCTTCCTTCTTGTGGTGTTGGGGACTGTCGGAGTTTTTGAAGCCCTCCTTGTGCCACATACACAGTTATGGGTCACATGGGTCTGTGCCCTCATACTGACAGCTAACAGGAGGGACGGCATCACAGGGCCAGACTGTGGGGAGGTGTGGTTTCCCTCCTCTGCCCATCACTGGCTGCCTTCTAGAATCCTTTCTAACTGCTGCAAACTGCCCACAGGAGCAGGCTTTAGTATCTGAGAGGAGACATTGTTCCAAGTTTTGCTGGAAAAGGCCCTAAAAAGGTTGGTCAGAGAGTTGACATCCAAAGAATTGGTACAACCCCCTAACCAGAAGAAGAGACAGACAGAGAGAGAGAGAGAGAGAGAGAGAGAGAGAGAGAGAGAGAGACCAGGAATGGAGTTTCACACCCTATTCTGGGGGTGTTTCTAAAGCTTTCCATGGCTCACCCGCCACTAGGAGGCACGACTGCCTCTAGTTTGAGTCTGCTGCCCTGGACCTAGGTGCACAGTGATGTGGGGACATGCCAGGAGGCAGACACTGTGGGCTGGACAAAGGGTGTTGAGAGAGGTAAACAAGATCTTTAGGCCCATTCTAGGACAGACTGTGGCTCCATGACTTGGCGGATGCCCCTCCCCCCCCCCCCTCCCCAGCCAGCACAGGTGGGAAGGGCACTTCTCAGGGGGCCAGATCTCCTCTTTCTGGCTGCGGCTGACAGAAGGCACTGTGGAGGTTCCTGACCCTGGGTTCAAGGAGCACTGTCACCTGGAGAAGTTAGGGGCCATCTCTCCCAGGATGCCCACGGAGCAGCCACGCCCCCCAGCCACTGGCCCTGCTTGGCCCCCCACTGCTGCTGTAGGACTGACTGCCTGTTGGAGGCCACCTTGCAGAAAGGCAGGCTGAGGTCACAAAGAGCTGGCTTCCATGGAGTCCAGGAGTCCCCAGAGATTTGTGTTTTGAAAATTTTAACAATTTCCCTGGAAAGCAAAGCAAAGGAAAGGAAACACAGCAAAACCTCTGGGAAAAGTGCCAGTCAAATACATGGGGTGCAGAGGGCCAAGGTGTTCCCCTCTGGACCAGACAAAGCTCTGTGCTTCTCCATCCGTTCCTTGCAGCCGAGCCTCTGTAAGCGAAGAACATCGATGGCAAAAGCAGGAGTGGGATCCAGCGGATTCCTGCTGGTTTGCCAGAACCCGATACTCAATTTATGGTTTAATTCAGCAAACCAGTTGTTAAAGTGGCACTTGTAATCAGGCTTCTCCTTAAGGTATATTCATTACTCTTTCTCAGCTTTCCTCAGTGCAACAGCTATTCTAAATATTCATTCTATCCATAAAGATAAATTATCCATAAGTATCAAAAATTAGATGGAACTATGCTTGTAGTTTTTATTTCAGCATTTCATAAAACTGGTACTTTAGATGAAATGATGCACTTTTCTTCTCTTCAATTTGTTACTTCAGTAAATAAAGATATAAGGTAAAAAGAAAAATGTCAAACAAGCAGAGGTTGATGCATTGTTTTTCGTTTTAGACTTGTGTTATGCCAGAAATTTCCTTGTGATATTCTGGGTGAATTATACAATTTCTGAAGGTGTTCAAAGAGCTAAAAATTGTGTCAGAAAACTTGCTATAAGTTCAGCAGAAGCATAAAGGATTTTTTAAAGACTATGTTCAGAGAAAAGTTGTTCATATATCCAACACAATGACTTTTGTCTAATTGGTCCATCTTTAAAGGAATGGGATTCCACACCCACCTGGAAAAGAGGGTCAAGGAGGCCTCCTATAGCCAATGATTCTCAGATAAAAGAAGAGTGCAAGTGAAGCAGCCAATGAAGAAGTAATATGAATATATATTAAATGGATGTTTTATTGTTTTGTCACCTTTTTAATGTTCATTAAATATTAATATTCATCAATATTCTAGAATTATTTCTTATCACATAATTTAGTTCTGTATATATTTTTTATTTTTCTTATTTGAATATTGTATTAATAAACCACCTCTTGGATATATACTTAAAATGTTTATTAAGGCAGTCAACTGGTTGTTAAACCATTTGAATTCCACCACTGGAAAAAGGGTAGAGATAAAGGGTGAAAGGAGAAGGCCAAAAAAGATAAAAGAAAATGGTGGGAAAAGAAGAAAAATGAAAAGAAAGGGAAAAGATGGCCATTTGACAGAAACAAAAGGAAAACATAATAAGAAGAAACATAAGAGAAGTGCTCTGTTTAGCCCTTACACCTCTGCCCAGGAGTTTTTGTAGCTTTACATGTAGTGAGTGCACAGATGAGCTGTAGGAAGGTAATGGTGTCAGAAATGAGTCTGGAGGATTGTGGGCTTGTCTGGTGCAAGGCGGGTCCCTTCTTGCTTTCAGGACCAGGGCCTGGACTGGGCCTGGCTGCCAGCATGGTGTGGAAAGAGCATCTAACTCAGGGGCTCACCAGGCTGAGGACTTGGGCTGATTGCTAGCCAGACATGAGAAAGTAATCTAAGCAGGTTGGACTTTGTTTTCTGGCAGGGCACAGAGAGTCACCTAAGCCAGGCCAGACTCTGCTTGCTGGCAGGGCATGAAGAGGTCACTGGGCTGGGGCTGGACCTGCTTACTGTGTACCAGAGAGGACCAAGCCTGGCTGGAAGATGCTTCCTGGTAGGGCATGGAGAGGTCACCACTAGGAGCTGGGCCTAGTGCCTAGCAGGGTCAGCACATCTGGTGGGCTTTGCCAGCAGGCCCAGTCCCTCCTTCTTTACCCCACTCTTCCTGTAGATTCTTACTTAGCTTTCCAGTTGTGGTCTTAAATCACTGTCCACGTGGTCTCTCCTTCAAGCCAATTCTGTTCTGCTTGTGTATTGGGATTGATTGTGCATTGATTGTCTGCTTGTGTATTCGGATCCAGTTGTGTGTTTTTCAGCTGATCATCTTCTCCCCTCCTTTTCCCCTCTTCTTTCTCTTCCTCATTTTCTTCTTTTCTTGTCTTGTACCTCTTCCCCTTCCTCCTTTTTCTCCTCATTTTCCTCCCCTTTCTCTTTTCCTTCCTTCTCCACATTCTTTATGTTTCTGACAAGTGGTACCATTTACTTCCAATAGAATACAGGGAATATGGGTTGATTTAGAAACTTTGAATGTGATTAAATACCATGTTCACACTCAATAGTTGTCAGAGAAGCTTAGTGAAGACAAAGATCTGTAAAAGGGGGCTAAATGACAATTTTTAATCTTCATGCTTTGAATTTCAAGTTAACAGATTTATTTTTATAAAAGAAAATAAAACTGAGTTTCTTATGTGTTGTAGTGTGATCTGGCTGCTAGCCCTTCAGTATTTAAGATAAGCAGAATGTAATTTGTTTCAAGTTGATATTTTTATTTGATGGGAGCAGCCTGCAAATTTTCTTGCACAATAACATTCCAGCCAGGGCTTGTGAACTCTGGTGAGTACTATTACTATGAATATCATTGCCATTGGATTATATTGTATTGAGGGCCAGATTTTTTTAATGTTTAAAAAATTTTCTCTCAGTCTTATTGCATGGTTCATAGTTTGATAGAAATGCCAAGGTTATGTATAAATTAACTGAATTAAATTTGCTCCTGTTTTTCTTCCCTTGTCTGTTAAATCACAGATGTGAGAAATTAGTGACCTTTGCCCTAGAAACAACTCAACAGTTAATTGCAAGAAGAGGTCAAAAACCTAATATGGCAATTATGACTTGCGAGGAGAAAAATGAAACAAAGGACACAGGATAATAAAGAAGACAAAATTGACTTTAAACTTCTTAATACCTTGCCAATCCCTCAAATTTCCTATTCATAAATTTATTTATTTGTGTTACTCTCATCCTATTACTCTCTTTTAGGAACATTTGAGTAAGTGAAAGCAAACATATTTGCAGTTGTGAGGAGAAACAACCCGAGTGCTTGTTAGCATCAAGAAGCAAATATAAGGGGGCTGAGCCCAAGTGGTGTAGTGGTTGAGTGCGGGAATGTGGCCCGCGGACTTGGCAGTTCAAATCCAGCAGTGGCTCTCCAGGAGCAATGCTGGGTAGCTCTCACGACCACCAGAAGGCAATGATACCCCAAAACAAAAACAAAACAAAAAACAAAAGAAGCAAACATGATGCGTCCGCACAATACATCATTATTCAGCCATCCAAAGGGATTGAGGTTCTGATCCATTCCATGACATACACGGAACTGGGAAACACTCTACTATGTGAAATCCCAGGGAACCCAGATTGTACAGTGGTCAAAAGTTGGCCTGCGATCTTTCTCCGTGGGAGTAAGATTGAGCTTTCTACTATGTAAATGGGAGATGGGCCAGTCACGGTGCAGGGAGGTGGCGATGAAGCACACAACTTTCTTCTAGTTGCTGAAGGCTTCTGCCCCCAACTATCATGGTCCCAACTCTACCTTACAAGTCTAGCTGGACAGAAGGAGGTACACTGATAGAGATGGGAACTGGACATACCGGGAACCCAGGACAGATGAACCCCTTGTGACCAGTAGTGAGAGTGGAGCTACCAGGTGGGTGGAGGGAAGGTGGGGTAGAGAGAGGGAGCCAACTACAAGGATCGACACATAACCTCCTATCAGGAAGACAGACATTGGAGTGGGCAGGAGGAGACGTCAGGCTATGTGAGATATGACAAAACAACAATAATTTATAAAGTATTGAGGGTTGGGGGGGAGGGGAGCAAGGATGGAGGGAAAAGGATGAGAAGCTGATATCAAGGGCTCAAGTGGAAAAGCAGATATTTGAAGAATGATGTTGGCAACAGGCATATGAAGATGCTTGGCACGATATATGTATTTATGTATTGTGAAAAGCGATGTATGAGCCCTCGATAAAATGATTTAAACCCCTCCCCCAAAACAGTTACAGTCTTGGAAACCAGCAGGAGGACGCTGCGAGTCAGCATCAACTCGGTGGCCGTAAGTTAAATGAAATAAGCCAGATGCAGCATGACGAATATTATATGATGTGATTTATTGGAATTTCTAGAATACATAAATGAATAAACTCACCAACAGGGGCAAGATCAAAGAGGCACTGGGGTTTGCTGCTTAATAGGTACTAACTTAATTTCTGTTGGGGGTAATGAGGAAGTTTTAAGAACAAATAGTGGTGATGACGATGGCATAACATTGTGAAAGTGATTCACATCACTTCAGAATGGCTAGAATATCAAATTTGCTGTTGTATGTATTTTACAAAAGGAGCCCTGGTGGCACTGTGGGAAAAGCAGTAGGCTGCTAAACATAACGAGATCTACAGTTCAAAGTCACCAGTAGCTGCAGAGGAGAGAGATGCGGCCATCTGCTCCTGTAAACATTACAGAGTCTGAAATCCGAAGGAGAAATTCTACTCTGCTCCACAGGCTCTCACTGAGGCAGAATCAGTTAGATAGCAGTGAGTGCCAGTGTGGAAAATTTGAGTGCAACAGCATGATCCAGTGGATGAAAGGATCATATAGGGGGATATTAAGGCATCAAACTAACAGAGAGGTTAGAAAAAGGAGCATTGTATTTATTTACTTATTTTTTATTTTTAAATAACATTTATTATAATCTTAAACAGGATATAGGGAAAACATATACTCATCATCCCAGTGGAGGAGACCATTGGCACAGAGTCATAATGGTTTCCAAGGTTTTGATGACACACAGAACTGAAGAAAGGACATGGGAGATAAAGGAAAACTGCCCCATATGCATGGAATGCAGAAAATCAAAATATCCTAAGTACAAGCGGAGCTATCATAGTGAAAATGGGTTCTGATTATAATATGGTTGTTGTGGTAGCAGAGGAATTTATAAACTGGCAAGGGGCCTCCCCTGTCAGGACATGATTCATGTCTTTGAGACACCCTCCCCCCATGTGGTAATCTCTATCTAGGGAACACTCAGGCAAGCCCCTAATGGGGATTTATCCTGGGTTTATCAGGTGGATGAAAGTAATACCCTTGCTTTTTTTAAACAGTTTTATTGGCATATTATCCACAAATCATACAATTCAATACTTCAACCATATCTTCTAGAAGAGTTGTACAATCATTAGCACAATCAAGTTTAGAACATTTTCTTTTTATACTTATTGTTATTCATGTAGTTTTTAAAATTATGGCAAAAATATACAAAGCAAAACACTCTCCAATTCAACAACTTCTACATGTATAATTGTATGCCATGGATTATAATCCTTGTTTTGTATAACCATTATTGATATCTTTTCCCAAAGTATTCTACCACCATTAGCATAAACTCAATGTCCACTAAGCAAAAACACTTTCTTCTTCACCCATGGTAGCTATTGATCAAGTTTCTCTTCTTCTTTTTTTAAAAATAGTTTTCTTGATATACTATTCACATATCATTGCAATATCCTTTCTGTTACACTCTGAGGGAAAGATTTTTCAAATCCTTGGTCAAGCACCAGAGGGGGTACAAAGAAGCCTTTGCCAATCATATTCTAATGTGGTCTGTGTTAGTCCAAGCAGATTGGAGAAACAAATTCATAAACACATCTATGTACATAAGGAAGAGGTTTATATACAAGAGGAAGGAAGCATTGAGAAAACATCCCAATCCAATCCAGTCCAAACTCACAAGTCTTATATTAGCTCATATGTCTGATACCAGTCTATAAAGTCTTCTTCAGATTCACGAGGCATATGCAATGATGCCCAGACAATCACAGGCCAGTGGGTGCAGAGTCTTGTGTATCCAGTGGTGGTAGAAGCATCTCAGTACTGGCAGGGGAGACACTGTGGCTTTTCAAGCATCTTGACACTGGCAGGAATCTCTATGTGGCTTTTCCAGATTAAGAGGTCTGTTTTCATCAGGATAAGTCCATGTGGTTTCCCTTCCAACTCCTCCAGTTTCCAGGCCTCAGGGTCTATCGGCATGTTGCCATGTTGTCTTCTCAGTAAAGCGGCTCCAAGATACTGAGTGTATGTCTCTCACATCTATGGGGAAAATATCACAAAATCTCCCAGAATTCTCAAGAGAAAGCCAAGCCCACACATAGGTCTCATTGGCTATCTCCAGACTGACAGGCTGGACTCCACCCCTACACTCCCAGTCATGAAACTGACACAAGAGTACATGGCTACCATATGGTATCATAATTCTAGTCCCAATCTAAGAACAATTCTTCCTTATGGCATGGTCCTGCTTGATGCCCATCCTCATAAAGAGTTCACTGAAGATATGGTGCCATAGCTAAGTGTGGTGAAGAAACTAAATAGTGCCTGCATAAAGAATAGTCCCTGGTGTCTCAAAGACTTGTCTTTAAATAAAAACCCATCTAAGTATATAAATTATGCTCATGTGGAAGAAGCAGGAAGGAATGATATGAGAGCTTATATTGTGAACATCAGTTTTGCAGAAGGCTATAGAGGACAATAGAAGCCTGAAATCTACTTGCAATGTGCACACATGGATTAAGCATCCATTGAATATCTTCTGGTCATAATTGAGGGATGTGACCATCCTTGTTATCAGACAGCATTGTAAAGTCAGTTATGGCATATGTAGTTAGGTTAGAATGAAGCACATTATCATTTAATCTCCATTTTTACCCATTTTAAAGTTGTTTCCATTTTTTTTAATGGAGGGGACATACTTGTGGATTAGGCCTCTTGTGAACCTCTGATCAAAGACCAAGGATGTGAATATCCTTGATATCATGCAGAGTGCCTTGGAAAGTGGATAGTTACAGATGCAATTAGGTTAAAATTTGAAACCTTATCATTTGATCTCCCTTTTGACCCATTTTAAATTTGTTCTTGTTTTTAATACTTTGTACTTTCTTTTAGATTGAGGCTTTTCTTTGTCTTATTTTTGTTACTTTTTAAAATTTTTGTATGCTTTTTTTGCATATGAAACCCAGAATAAGTAAATCTATAGTTACGGTAACTGGATTAATGACTTCTTGGGAGTATGACAGGAGAGGTGAGGGAAACAGGGAGCTAATAACAATGAGTACAAGAAGGAATTAAAAGTTCTCAAATTGATTGTGGTGATAACTCTACAACTGTTTTTAATATGACTGAACTATTGACTTGTATGAATTATATGGCAATGAAACTGCTTTTAAAAATTCCAGAGTGGTCTGCTCAATGCCTTTTAGTTCATGTTGTTGGCTTCTGCTTCTGCATTTGAGTTGGCTTATTTTGTATGTGGCAGGATGGCAATCACAGTGAAACCTGTTAACAAGCACTGAATCTTGCTCGTTTCTTTGCCCACTTTCTTTTGCCCAGAACTATTTGGAGACTGTAGTTTGCTTGAAGTTACAGAGATGTCTATAACTTCTATCCCTATAGCTATAGTTACAAAAGACATATAGGTAACGCAACACATTGCACTACTGGATGGTGGATTGGAAAAGGAGAGAAGAAGCCTCAGAGAAAGGGCTAGGTCAAGAAGAGCACCATGGGCAGGAAGGAGACCATTTTCTGGGTTCTCCAAGGACATTGGAAAGCTTTAACCAAGTGTTTTCAAAACCTACCCAAATGGTCTTTCTGTGTCCTCCATTAATTTTTCAGCTTCTCCTTAGGAAGTTTCTAACCCAGAGTAGATGTTCTGTAAATCCTTGTTACACTCAGCAAAATTATGGATGGAAGAGCATGAAAAGAAATGTGTTTTGCAATATGAAGAAAATAAGAAATATCAGGACAAAGGGGGAAAATAAAGAGATCTATTTCAAATATCAGTTTATATATTTTATTCTCTGGATTTCCTTCCTGGCCTTTGCAGAACTGATTAAATGCCTCCACTGTGGGCTTCCCTGCACCATGAAATTTATTATGACTTGTAGCAACTTGGATTGTGGATATTTGTTTTTCTTTCTGACTGGACTGTAAGTTTTGAGAGGACAGTTTGTCCATCCTTCTCATTCTTGCAACCATGGCACCTAGCTCAATTGAAGAAACAATACTGAAAATGGATGTATGAGTGAGAAAACATGACAGATGTTAAAGGATCTCATGAACAAAGAGGGGAAATTTAAAAAAAAATCAAAGGTATAAAAATGTTTAGATACTTTTGAAAAAAAGGAAATTAAAAAATTAAAGGCTTTTCAGTGAAAAGAAAGGATGCTGCAATAGTCAAGCTATGTGTAATTATATCCCTAAAATTCTGCCTCCTTACCTGTAAAATGGAGTTAGCACAACAACAACAAGACACCACAGTCATTAAGTCCCCGCAGAACAGAGGACAGCTCCGACACAGGGTTTGTGAGGCTTTCAATCTTTGGGGGAGCAAACAACCTCCTCTTTCCCCAAGGAATGACTGGCAGGTTTGGAGCTTTCTTGGTATTCGCAACCCGAAACGTAACCATTGCATCAGCAGAGCTCCTTAATGAAGTGAATGTTTTTGTTGCCGCTAGGTGCCATGGTGTCAATTCTGACTCGTAGAGACCCTTTATGAGGTCACAAAATACTGTTCCGTCTTTCACCATGTTCACAATTATTCTGTCTGAGTCCAGTGTTGCAGCCACTGTGTCAATACATCTTGTTGGGGAGCTTCCTTTTCTATGCAGACTCTCTACCAACCATGGTGCCTTGTCAAAGGATTGGTCTCTCCAGATAGTATGTCCACAGTATGTGAGACAAGCCATTTACCAAAATCTTATGAGGAAATGACTCGACCACAACATCTGGCTTCCTTCGGCTGCAGTAAGAAGGAGCTGATCCACACCAATCTAAGGTTGATTGTCACAAGGCAGAAACCAAACGTGCTTCCATCCTCCATTTTTCTTTACCCTTTTCTGCCACCATCATTGCTCCCAAGCACTCTACTTCTCTACTGAGTTCAAGAATCTGTTGCGATGGCCACACATAGCTCACAGATAATACTATTATGGAGGTTTATTAAAGAAATTAACAGCTTGAGACCGAATGAGAAAGTATTAAAGATACGCAACAATCCCTCTCAAGCAGCAGATAAGTCTCTCTGACCCTTTGCTTCTCAGTTGCTAGATCCCTTGGTCTCTGCACAGTATTCATAGTAAGTATTCATGAATTGCAATTCTTTGAAATGATACTCCTAGTTATGATCCACAGGATCAAACATCTTAACAATATTCACTGCTTTTAGCCAAGATTTAACTGTTATCAGTGATGATTTACTTTTCTCCACATGCTCTTCTGAATTTGGCTTGAATTTCTGGCATCTGTGTGTTGATGTACTTCTGCAACTATTTTTTGAATATTATCAGTAGAATTTACTTGAATGTCATAGTAATGATATTTTCAATAATTTCTTTATTTTGTGGCCTGCTGTTTTTCAGAAAGTTCACAGATATGGATCTCTTCTAGTTGGTTGGCCACATAGCTGTCTTCCAAATTTCTTGTCATAGACTAATGAATGCTTACTAAAACATTTCAATTAGAATTCCATCGATTTATGGGGGTTTGTTTTATCAATGTCTCCAATACAGCTTGGACTTCTTTGTACATTACCATTAATTCTAGATTATATGTTAATTCTGAAATCTGTGAGTGGCTACTAATTCTTTTTTGCACAGTAATTCTGTATAACCTTTCCATCCAACCTTTGATGCTTCCTGTATTAGTCAATATTTGCCCATAGAATCCTTTTATATTGTAGCTTGAGGCTTAGTTATTTCTTTCAGAAGTCCAAGCTGTACTGAAGATATTCAGAGGATCAGCTTCTGGCACTATAACATTACGCTGCTAATCACAAAGTTTCCAGTGACTGATACCCTCAGAAGTAGACTTCCTGTTTCTTATTCCTAAACTGCTCTTAGTTTGGAAATTCCACTGAAACCTAGCATCCGAATTACTAGTGGCATAGGATCTAACATTACAGTATGGTCCAATGACAGATGAGTGGGGAAAGACACTTCTCCCAGTCAAGAAATGCGTAGGACTTAGATGTTATCCCCTAGGAACAAGGATGAAGGCCAGACTTTTCTTTGGGTAAAGTTATCTCTTCATTAGGATTACCTGAGGTACAAAAATGGACAAGTTCTAATCTGGCAACTGAAGGTTTGAACCCACCCAGAAAAATCTTAGGAGATTTGGCATTCTGCTTCCAGAAGTCACAGTTCACAGTCTCCACAGTCTGTGGAATGAAATCGTGCTCTGCATACTTGTAGCTTTCATGGCCTAAGATTCATTTCATGGCAACTCATAAGAAAAAAAAGCAATTCTTCAGCATTCACATAGGTAGAGATGAAAAATGGGGGCTCTTCTCTAAATCCAACAGATTCCAGGAGGGTCTCAAAGGAGTTCCATTAGACTCACCCCTCTGCTTCTGACAATTGCTAAGGACACGACATACCATGTGTGTGTCTAGGTTGAATGGAAAAGCAGCACAGGAGCAGGAGGAAATAACTGTAGACCCACATCATCCCAATGTATGTCTATGATAAGGAATAGATGGAAGCCATATATCGTAGTTATAGTAATAATAAAGTGCAGTGTTGAAAGCGAAGGGAAAGTACTAAGAAAAGGAGAAACACTTGTAGGTCTGAGGGGAAAGGGATCATTTTCTGCAATTTTTCCACTCTATAGATAATTTAGTAACAAAGTGTCCACTGGTGGCTCTGTAGACTTGATTCCTACTCTGTATCTGACAGCTTAAAGAATTACACTGGGAATAATTGACTCCCAAATGTGACTCACCTCCCAGCTACATTCACAAGGACTGGCACTTGGAGCAGCCTTTCTATCCTTCTCTCCTCTTGCTTGAATAATTGAAGGTCAATTCCAGTAGCCCTTGTGCTGCAGTGATTATTTGTTGGGCTCTGATCCACATGGTCAGTGATTTGAAACAAGAAGCAACTCCATGGGAGTGAATAGTTATAATCTCAGAAACTCACTGGGGGTCACTATGATTCAGCATTGGCTTGATGACTGGGACTCTGGCATATTTTTTAATGTTTTTTTCCACAGACAGAAATTAGGACTGCTGTTGCAGCAGGTTTTTTTTTTTGGAGGGGGGGGATATTTGTACCTCACATTACCCACAGAGTTCCCAATGAGTGTTGATTAAGTGCTTTTTAAATAAAATGAATGACCAAGCAAGTGAATGAGTAATATATTTAAAATATCTTGCAAAATGAAACATTGTGTCAAAATGTTATCTGTAAAAGTAATTGCAAGGGGAGCAGAGCAACATAGTTCATGAGAAATATCAAAAGTAGACTTTGAGACCAGGGCATGGCACCCCATCAGACTCAATGGGAAAACACTCCTAAAGTCAACAAACTATTTTGTTGTTGTTTTGGTTTGCTCTGCCTTGTTTTGTGCTTATTATTGTCTCTGCATGTCTATCTAGATAACATAGGCAGAGAGACACAGGAAAAGGGGTGGAGGGAGGAAAGAAAGGGGTATCAACCAACCCAGGGACAAAGGAACAACAAGTGATCTAAAATAGAGCCCTAGTGTGGCTTAATAAAGGGCAATGAAGCCAAACGGCATTACTGAAACCTGAATGAAGGCTGAACATGATAGTGGGACAAGAGAAAAGTAAAAAGAAGTTGAGGAAAGAAGTAGGAGACAAAGAACATTTATAGCAGTCTAAATACAGACAGGTGCAACTGTCAGTATATTTATATACAACAAAAGGGAAATACATCTATGTATACATATCAGCATGGTAAGTATTAAGATCACAGATGTACATTGAGCCTCTATTCAAGTACTCCCTCAATACAAGAACACTTTGTTCTAATAACCTGCCATTCTGTGATGCTCAGCTTCCCCTCGGCCATCTAGCTGAGAATCAACAAAGCCCATATGGAAGAAGCACACCAGCCTGTGTGATCATGAGATGTTGATGGTATCAGTTATCAGGCTTTAAAGACCCAGAACAAAAATCATACCATTGTGAATGAGAGGTAGCACAGAGTGAAGACCCAAAGTCCATCTGTAAATAATTGAACATTCCCTTACACAAGATCACAAGGATATAGAAAGAGCCACTCAGGGTGCAGTATACCAACAATGAAACATACAAATTTGCTCTTTAATAGTTCCTTCCCCCTCCCACTCTACTATCATCAACTAGTTCTACCTTACAACTCCAGCTAGACTGGAGCATGTACACTTATATATATAAGAGCTGGAAACAGGGAATCCAAGAGAGATAAACTCCTTAGGACCAATAATGAGAGTAGCAATACCAGGAGGGGAAGGGGGAGGTGGGGGTCAAAAGAGGAAATTGATCACAGTGATCTACATATAACCCCCTTCCCAGGGGACGGACAACAGAAAAATGGGAGAAGGGAGACAGAGGGAAGAGTAAGACATATATATATATATATATATATATATATATATATATATATATATACACACACATATACATATATAATCACGGGTTCATGAGGGAGAGCAAGGGAGTGTAGAGGAGGGGTGAAGTGAGATGATATCGAGGGCAACAAATATACCAATGTACTTGACACAGTGGATGGATATATGGATTGTGATAAGAGCTTTATGAGCCCACAAGAAAATGATTATTTTTAATTACAGTAACTCAGTGACTATAATAGAACATTTGACTCAATAAATTTATCTTTTTCATCAATTTAAAAGATGTAGTTTATGCCTAAGAGGTACAGATTTGTGTTATCTGGCACACCTACTTGAGCCCTTGATATTAGCCCATTTTACCCCTCCCCCGCATTACAAGTAGAGTCAGGAGACTGGAAGAAGAAATTGTTTAGTTAAAAAACATAAATTTTAAGTCAAATCACTGCTTTCTTTCTCCCAGTCCTGAGGAGAATGTATCAAGCCTGAGATTGATGAGGGAGAAATGGGTATGTGAGATCATATGGGGAGACTCGGTTTGATGATGACAGTCTATGTGCAAATGTGCTTGACACACTGGATGAATGTATGGATTGTGATGAGATGTAAGAGCTCCCAATCAAAGTATTTAAGAAGAAAAAAAAAGAAAAGAAAAAGAACTCAATAAAGAGAGACTATTCATCTAGATTAAGCTCATTATCAAACAAGCCTAATATCTCTGTGGCTTATGAAAGAAAAAGCTTGTTTCTTGCTTACCTTGCATGCCCATTACACTTCAGCCATCAGAGTTACTTTGGAGACCCAGACTAATGGGAGCACCATCACAATACATGCCCAAAATGGACAAAGTAAGACAAAGAGAATTTAATCTCACATACACTGTCTCTTAACATTTCCACCAGAATAAGACCCTCCTTTTCAGCTCTCATTTTATTGGCCAAAGCAAGTTGAAAGGACATACTTAATATCCAGGGGGGCATCACAGTGCAGAATTATCATGTACTCAGTAAAAGAGACAGAAATCATAAAGAGATTTACCATAGAACCAATCAGTGTGAACATGGCCCTTACTCTCCCTGCATACTCACCCACTCACTCACCTTTCACCTTTGTAGAAAGGGGAGGAACATATATATGAGGTATACGGAATGCTCATGCAGTGGCATATACTCCTATATGCCTCTCATGTACATCCCAGCTCTTCTTATAGCAAAAGAGATTTCATCATAGCTGAAGAGGGAAGTTACATACTTCAAGAGTAACCTCTGCAGGCTACTTCCATACCGCTGCATAATATATATAGGTTAGGTCTTGCATCAGGTTAAAATTGTGCTCAGCTGCCAGATACAGAGTTCTGTCAAAGTTGCTTATAGTTGTTTGTATCTAAATAAGAGAATCCAGGAGCAGAAGAGCTTGGATTCCCCATAGAAAACCTGGACTTCCTACAGCAAGCAAAAAAGGAGAGAAGAGGAAAGAAAAGAGATGTGCATGCATGTGCTAACCTTTGGAGGAGCTTTTCTGTAAGTCCCACCCAACATTACAGGCTCAAAGTTCAATGGCCCAAATGTAGTTTTATGTCTCTTCCCCCCCTCTGTCCTGGTTTGTTAGTCTGGATTGACTAGAGACACTACTTTGAAGACACTCAAGCTTTTATATAGAAAGAGCAATTGAATATAGAGAAAATAGCCCAACACAGTCCAGATCAAGTCCATAAGTCTGATATTAGCCCATATGTCCAATACCAATCTATAAATTTCTTTTCAGACTCATGCAACACATACAATGCCACTGAACGTAGGAAGATCACAGGTAGGTCGGTGCGTGGAAGGTGGCAGTGGGAAGCATCTCAGTGCTGGCAGGTGACTCCACGTGGCTCCCTCAGCTCCAGGCCTCTAGTGTAGCTCCATGTGTCTTGTCTGCAGAATGTCTCACAGGGAGTGAGAGTGTGTCCCCACTCCAGCAAGCTACTTATCTCCTAAGTGCCTCCTACTGAGGTCATCAAGCTGCGGCCTGATTGACAGGCTAAGCTCCTCCCTTTTACTCCTCAGTTTCAAATTGACAACAGTATCACACATGATACAGTTGGTGATTATTATTGGTGATTATTGGTGATTAATCACACTATTGGTGATTATTAATCAGCACTTACATGTTTAGGCTTATGTAAATATTATTTATTCTCGCTCCAACAAATTGAGCCTTGATTATACTTCTTAAACAGTGTTTAGTTTTTCCTAGCCTTATAATTTGTCAGTATTATTAGTGAGATAGTTGCCATCATATTCACGGAAATCCAGCGTGCAACAGAACAAAGTATTACCCAATCCTCTACCATCTTCACGGTGGATGGCATCTCTAGTCTATTTTTAATATCACTGTTTGGCTTTCCAATCTAGGGGGAGGTGCTTTCTAGTCAATACTGGGTAATATTGGGCAATATTCTGTTGTGACCACAGGGTCTTTGTGTTGTTTTTATAAATTATTTTATTGGAGGCACTTATGGTCTTATAACAATCCATTCATCAATTGTATCAATCATATTTATAAATCATTTTGAAAAATTTTCCAGCTCCTCTTTTTTCCATTCCTCCCCAACCCTTCCATCCTCATGACCCCTTGATAAATTATAAATTGTTATTACATTCATGCCTCACACTGTCTGCTGTCTCCCTTCACGCAGATTTCTGTTGTTTGTCCTCTACTCAAGTCCTCCCTCAACACAAAAACACGTTCCAATAGCCCACCATTCTGTGATGCTCACCTTTCCAACACGTTCACTAGAGACAAAATGGGTACATAAACAAACGTCGTGAAGAAAACTGATGGTGCCTAATGATTAGAAGATATAGCACCTGGGGAATTAAAGACTTGAAGCTAAACAAGCAGCCATCTAGCAGGGAAGCAACAAAACCCACATGTAAAAAGCACACAGCCTTGAGCTGATAGGATCAGGTATGAGGCAAGAGAAGACTCACAACAAAAAAATCATATCAATTCAAGTGAAGAGGATTAGAATGGAGACCCAAAGTCCATCTGTAGACATTGGACATGGCCTTACAGAAGGGTCACAAGAAAGGACAAGTCAGCCAGTGCAGTGTAGTACTGATGATGCACACCAAAACTCCTCTAGTTTTTTAATGCTTCCTCTCCCTCCAATCCTTCTGGACTCCCCCCTTTACCCCACTATCATGACCCTAACTCTACCTTACAAACCCAGCTAGAATGGAGCATGTACACTAATATAGATAGGAGTTCTTGACCCTCGAAATCCCGGATAGGTAAAACCCTCAGGAACAGTAATGGGAGTAGTAATACCATGAGGGTAGGGGGAAGGTGAGGGAGAAAGGGAAGAAAAGGGGAACCAATTGCAATAATTGGCATATAACTTACCCACACACCCCTGAGAAGTATAAAGTTTTTCTTGATTTTTTTTTTTTTGGAAATACATTGCTAGACTTTCTTCTTCGTTTGTCCTAGTCCAGAAGCTCCACTGGAACTTGTTCACCATGAGCAAATGGTTTTTAGCATCACAGCAACATACCAGCTATCACAATATTGCAGATAACAGACAGATCATTATTATTACTGTCAGCTTCTCTCTGAGACACGTCATCACACTAACCAGGCTATTCTCTCCTCCCCACCTCTGCCTTGCCCCCAAGGCTTTCTCCTGCACCAATCACCCTCTATTGGTTGAACACAGGATCTCCTGCTGCATCGCTGCCACCCTGATACTTGTTACACATCTGGTTTGGAGGTTTCATTTCCTGTTTTTTCTTCATGTGCTTTCTCATTCTGTTAAAGTTCTCCTGCCTAATTCCTCCAGCAATGACAAGGGGATACATTCATAGACACTAATATGGGTATAAGAAAGAGCTTTATGTACAAGAACAATTGCATATTGGGACTACATCCTAGCCTAGTTCAGATCAATTCCATAAGTCTGATATTGGCCCAGATGTGAATTCCAATCTAAAAATTCCTCTTCATACTCATGCAGGACATGCAATGATGCCGAAATGCAGGATGATCACAGACTACTGGGTGGATAGTCTTGTGAATCCAGTGGCATTGCAAGCAACTCAACACTGGCAGGGGTCTGTACGTAGCTCCTCCATCCTAGAGGACTAGCATAGTTCTGTGTGTCTCACAATATCACTGAATAAGCCTTCCCTGTCCTGCCTCTAATGAGCTATTTATCTCCTTAGTGTCTCCAGGTGAGGTTATCAAGATGTGATCTGACTGACAGGCTAAACGCCACCCCTTCACTCTTAAACCTCAAATTGACAACAGATTATGTAACTACCACACCGAGGCACCAAGCATACAGAGATGAATAAGATACAATTTCTGACCTAAGCATCTTCTTTCTACTGACAGAGATGCTGTTTGTGTTGGTATTTGTGATGGTGTTTGTGTTGCTTTGAGACTGGAAGTTTTCCCCCTTGTATTTCAAATAACAGTTGAGTCACCTCTGGTAGACAGGTTCCAGTGGAGTTTCCCTATGAAGAAAGAAAAGAGGAGTTATGGAGGCACAGTGGTTAATGCACCTGACTGCTAACCAAAATATCCGCAGATCCAACTCACCAGTTGCTCCATGGGAGCAAGATGTGGTAGTCTTTATCCGTCAAAATTTATAGCTCTGGAAACCCTGGGATGGGGGGAGGGGAGGGTGTAGTTCTACCCTGTCCTCCAGGGTTAACTTGGGGCAATGGTAGGAAATAAGGACTTGTGGTTTATTGAAAATGAGCTTGTGGCTCACAACAGAATATCGCCAAACTTGCTTACTTTGGCCATGTCACCTGGAGAAATCAAACATTTGAAGAGGGTATAGTTTATGTTGATAGAGGGTCAGCATGAACTGGGATGGCACAATAGCCAAAATTATGGATACATATATGCTGGCAATCATGAGGATAATGCAGGACTCAACCTTTTGTTCTGTTACATAGAGGGTCATTGTGAGTCGTAGTTGAATCAACGACAACCATCCACCTATCTATCATTTAATCTAGCTATCTAATCATCTATCTATCATCTAATCATCTAATCTATCAATCTATCTATCATCTATTTATGTATCTTCCTATCTGTTTATGTATCTACCTATCTATCTGTTTATCTACTACCTACCTACCTACCTACCTAATTACCTACCTTTCAGTTATCTACACAGTTCTCCAGCTATTTATGATGCTGCTGTCCTTTGGAGCGCACCAGAAACTCCCCACCTTGCTGCAGGATTATTTTGCATAAAGCGCACATTGACTCCTTATCTTGATTTTCTAGTGCTGTTGTTATGGAAATACCGAGAGGGATTTTCTTTAAGGAACAGAAATTTATTTTCTCACAGTGTAGGGAGATTGAAGTCCAAACTCAAGACATTGGCTCTAGGAAAGCTCTCTCTGGGGACTCTCAGACAAGGTCTTTGTCTCATCCTCTCTAGCCTTGGCAATACTCTGTTCCTTAGCACTTTCCACGCAGTATCGATACTTCCTTAGTTATGCTTATTTCTACATGTGTCTAATCTCTTTTTTGTGGCAAAACTCATTTAGTTCAAAATGTATCTCACACTGATATGACCTCTTTAAGATGAATAAGAAAACCCTATCCCCAAATGGGATTACATCTACTATGTGAGGATTCCCATACATATTTGGGGGGTGGGGGAAGAGACACCTTAGATCTATCACGCCATTTCTCCCTTTCTTCACTGGAATTTCTGACCCCTTTTCCTTTGCTTTTGGAAGATCTTCTGCTGTGAGAGACCATCCCATGCATGTGACCGTCAATTTCTCAACCTCAATAAATATGAGGGGTGCCCCCACAAAAAGGAATTTTTTCAAAGTTTTGTATTTAAATATTTTTTTTTTTACAAAACAACCTTATCAGCTTCAAAGTACTCTCCGTTACAATTAATACACTTGTCAAATCTACGATTCCATTCTTGAAAACATTTTTTAAACTCATCTGTTTGAGTGGCTGACAGCAACTCCCTCATTTTTTTCTTCCCTTCTTCTATGTCACCAAATAGCTCTCCTTTAATGTCTCTCTGATTTTCCAGAAACAAAAAGAAGTTCCACAGAGTTAGATCAAGTGAGTAAGTTGCATGGGGCAAGAGAGGTATGCTATTTTTTTTGTATTGAGATGGCTGCATGAGCAGGTGCTTTGTAGTGGCAAAATTGGTCACTGGTCTGTCCCAGATCAGGCATTTTTTTGATCATATATTGAAACACAGTCTTTTCACAACCTCTAAGTAAAAGTTTTGGTTAACAGTCTGAGCTGGGGAAATGAACTCCAAGTGCATTACGAGCTGACATTTTCATCCATTTGTGAACTTGGTGGACACCCAGAATGCGGTTTATCATCAATCAACATTGCACCTTTTTAAAAATGAGAAAACCACTCCTACACTTGAGGTTTTTCCTGTAATGCTGTCCTTGAAAGCTGTGTTCAACATCGCAATAATTTCTGTGGCATTTTTCCAGAGCAGGAAGCAAAATTTCACAGCCCACATATTGTTCCCTTAAATTGACCATCACACACACACACACACACACACACACACACACACACACACACATCCAAAAATGAAGTTTGAGTTTAAACTGCTTTTATAGAAATTTACTGTGACCAGAGAGAACCTTCCTAGGTGAAGGCATTGGGTGTATTAACTTAGAGCATGTTGGTTGATGCTCACTTAGTGGGGAAAATGCATACTATGAAAGTTCCACCAGCAGAGCTTTTTTGGGGGGAGTGGGGTTGAGGGGTATCCCTCATAGCTAAGTGCAAATGAATTTTTTGTGGTCATATATATTTAATAATCAACCACATGCACCCTGGAACACACTACAGTGACAAAATAACTAAAATGTGAGGCTGCAACAGAATCTAGCTGTGACCTCAAGGAAGCTTCGCAGGAAAAGTGCCATCAGGTTTTGAAAGAACACAGAGTTGGCTCAGTATGAAAATATAAGCAGAGATTCCCCTGCAGAGCTAGCAGTGTAGGCAACTGCATGGGAAGGGCATCAAAGAAGAGCAAGATTCCACGCTTGATGGAATGACAATAATGGCAACTGTGGGCTCCAGAAACAAGCCTAGTGGGCTCAAACAGCCATCACTGTGGGGGCGGGGGGAGGGCAGGCCAAGATTGGTGACCTTTCCTTCTCATGTGTGCTGGGTGGCCATGAGTTGGAACTGAGTCAACAGCACCTAACAACACTGCATGAGGAATACAAGAGAAATCGAGCCGAGAGGTGCATTCAGTGATGCTGGATCACAAAACACATGGCGGGGAGGGGGGTAAGGGGCCAATTAAGCTAATGAAATAGGGTCTAGTCAGAGGACACTCAACCCAGCCTGCTTTCTAAGTTCCAAAAAATAGTCTGTAAACTTCTGAACATGTCTGATTTGTAAACATGACTAAAGTAGATCTGCAAACGCAGACAGAGAATTTAGAAACCCGTACATCTCTGTACAGGAGCAAAATCTCTTCAACAAGGGTCCTTAGTTTCCACTTCAGAATCAGATGGAGAGGGCGAAAATGCATTCACCAGCAAACCTCGGTAAAAGATTGCTTGAGTTTTCTCAAAAGATTAGCTTTACTAGAATAATTTCAAATTTTAGCTAATCTAGTATGAACAATTCTTGGGACTCTTTTAACGCTACCAAGTGTGATGATTAAAAATAATTCAAAATCTCTGTAGCATAAAATATCTTCCTGGTCTTAAAATGTTGACCTGCATCTTATATAGGCCTGCATTTTGTTTTTCCTTCAATAGACATTCACAGGGTAAAGCCCCTCCCTCTTTTTCCCACCTTTCCAGATTATTGAGTTTATTCTATATTTGCCGCATTTCTGAGGTCTTCAAAGGGGACTAGGGCAGACATAACCTCACCTCATAGACTCCTGGCTCCATATGACAAGTCTCTTGGGTGTTTTTATAATATTATTGGTTGGAATGTATTTAAAATAGCTTTCCTCTATAAATGCATATGCGTATAGCTTCCCCCATTTCTCAGCAATACCACATTTTTTTGGTAGGAAATAGTCAGTTGGACAACTGTTTATTGAAGAGGTTCATACTTGAAAAAAAATACCTTCATATCCCTTAATGTTGGAACCATAATAATGTGCTTCATGACTACTCTCTTTTCAAGTTATTGCCCTTTAACCTTATAGATTAAGAGACCTAATGATTATGGCCTAACAGTTTTTAGAAAGGATCTGAGAGATTTTTGGTTACATTAGTTAGAGAATTTTGGAAATGTGTGTATGTGGAAAGAGGACACCCTGATATTTTAAAATTCTCCCTTAGGGCTGAGCCCCGGTGGCGTAGTGGTTGTGGGCGGGACTGCGGCTCACTGGGACGGAGGTTCAATTCCAGCAGTGGGGCTGGGACTCCTACTCCCACCACCAGAGAGCAGTGATGCCCAAAAACAAAAACAAAAACAAAAAAAATTCTCCCTTAAACCTAAGACTCAGGTCACTGGGGTAGGGAGTGGAGTGGGGCACAAGTAATTTACACTGACTCACTAATCTAAAGGTTAATGGCTGGAAATCACCTAGTGGCATTGCTGAAGACAGGCCTGGTGGTAATCTTCCATAAAAATTAGGGTCACATAGCCACTAGCAGTCAATCCTCCTCTGTAATAGATCGGGGATCATCGTGAGCTGGAACTGACTCTACAGTAATGGAGTTGAGCTTTGGGTTTAAATCTAAAACCTAATTTATAAGTTGTGCTATGGAAATTTTAAAGTGTTGTACTTACTTTTTTATTCTTTCAACTCATACTGAATGATCACTTGGTTAGCTGCTGAACATTTCCTTGGAAATGATATGGCAGTTAGTGAATTCCAGCCCTCAAGTAACTTAGAAGTTCACTGAACCCGATGGAAGAGAAAGCCCTCCAAGACAGCCTTCCCAACAATGCAACATGGTCAAGACTTAGAAGAGCAAAGAGGGTGCTCTAGGAGATCAATGCTTCCTTTCCCACCATTACCATCACATTTTCAGATTTAATTTGCATCGTTAAAATTACATCTGCTCTCCAGTTCAATGTGTTCTGCTATTATGAAAATTCTTAAAACTTTAAAAGTAAAAAATGGAATAAATATCTATTTTCATAGCCTTGGTTTATCCCCATTGAACCTGTGTGCTCTTTCAATTTTTTTTTTTTTTTTAGTTTGGGGAGGAAAACAGTCTGAAGGGATAAGATTAGGTCTGCAGTGTGAGTGGGGGAGTTTTCTCAACAAAAACTCTCGTAGGGCAGCCTTTATGATCATCTCTGTCTGTGGCAGTCATGTGCTTATGTTAATTTCATGATTGAGATGTAGGGGTGGAGTCTAGTCTGTTAATCTGGAGATAGTCATTGAGTAGTCAATGAGGCCTCGGTGTGGGCATGTCTTTCTCCTGAGACTCCTGGGAAATCTTGCAATATTTCCCTCATGATGTGGAGAAGCTATCTTCCCAGTTGTTGGGAATTAGTCTCAGAGACAACTAAGCTACGGATAAGATAAGATGACAGCGTCTGAGGAGCCGGAGGATAAGCCCCATGGCCTTGCCCTGATGGAACCAGACCTTTGAAGTTGGAGAGGTCACCTGGAGACCCCTGCCAGCGATGAGTTGCTTCTACCACCACTGGATGCTGTTGACGGACCATGAACCCTGGAAACAAGGAGGCATGAGGGGACCCCTGCCAGCGCCGGGACTCTGCACCCACTGACCTGTGACTTCATGAGTCGGAAGGAGACTTTATAGACTGATATCAGGCATATGGGCTAATTTTGGAATTAAGACTTTGAACTGGACTGGGCTGGGATGTCTCATTCCTCTTGTATATAAACCCTTTCCTTATATCCATATGCATGTCTATGAATTTGTTTCTCTAGCTTACCCAGACTAACACACTGTCCTTCAAGAAAATATCTCAAGTTGACCCTTTGGAGTCTTAAAGCACATGGGTCATAAACTTCTGAGCTCTGCCTTACGTTTAACTGGTGCAGCAGATTCCCCCCATGGAAAACCTCTGCTTTGATTGGGCCTTTTTTTGAAAGGAATTTCATGTGACTTGGTATATTACTGAGAGAAATTGTGAGCATCCATCTTCTGGCCAGAGAAACACATTTAAACACCTCTGTTTGAAAGAAACTCATGCATGCAGGGATGTGAACTATAGTAGGAATATTTTTGACATACTCTCACTCATTTATTACATAGATACTCATGCAATATGTATATAAGGATCCTCATGTTTCTGGAATAGTGTGGCCTCTTCTGTGGACTTGGTGACCTAACAAGAACATGGTAGCTGTTGAAAGACTTATTCTTTAATAGAGATAAGAATTACTTTTCTTTTTCTTCTTCCTTTTTAATCCTTATGGGTATTGCTTTATTATAAGGGGGAATGTACAAACTGGAAGATACTCAGGGTGATGTCTGGGAGACTTCCCAACGTGAATCTTCCATGTCCTCCCTATTAATGTTGTGACACCTTTCCATCTGCATTGATGTCTTTCACCAACCAGAAAGCACAAGGAATGTCTGCATCAGGAATGGAATTTGAACCAGTTCATTCTAGTTTAACCCTCTACTGAGAGTTTTTATGCCCACTCTACATCTACTAAATCAGAACCTACATTTTTAAAAGATCTTATGTATAAGAATAACCTGAGATTCATTAAAATGGAGATTCTGATTTTGTACATATGAATGGAAAGGCAAGTTCTCAGCAGGGTTTTCAACTGGGATGAATCCATTTGAAACTCGCCAGATCCCCTGCTTCATTACCTACACACAATTGTGATCTCATTGCTTAAGCAAGCATGACTATGCCAGGTTCCCAAGCTTCTCAGCCTCCTCCTTATTTATTTATTTTTGCCAAAGGTGCTTCACAAACAATCACTTTGAAATGATACATAGCTATACTTATTATGTATGTGTGCTTGTGTATATATGTGTGGTGTGTATATACACACACAGAAGAAAGTAGAGGTTCTTCATCCCCATACAGAGGCATGGTCTTGGCAACCCACAGGGGCAGTTTTACTCAGTGCTATAGGGTGGTTGTGGATCAGAATGGACTCCATGGCAATCAGTTTGGTTTTATACACGTATGTATACAAAGAGATGCACAACAAATATGCAAATATAGAGAAAAAGGAAGCACAACTCAAACATATGGATATATATTTAGATTTCAGTCAGGCCTGTTTTTCTTCATAATAGGAAAAACAGGAATAATATTGTCAGAGAAACTAAAACAAAACCATAAATTGGTTTATGGGTCTAAATTTCAAAACCCTGTGAATGAGAGCCATTTTGTAATGATGAAGGATGGGTGTAAGAACAATCTTCTCATCTAAGCCTGGGAGGGAGCCATTCATTGGGAATAAGTGAAATTAAACAATCCTACTTGTAAGACCAGTTGTTAACAGGACCCAAGTCTCCACGTGCTAGACAAAAGATGTCTACAAGGAGTAGAAAATTACATCCCTAGAGGGTGTATCAGTTTTATGGGAACAGTTGTTGGCAAATACCCATTTTACTTCCTGCCCCAGTCTGGTAGCCTGTGTCCTGGATGGGATCGCGATGTCCCTCGGTGAAAGTGCACATCTTCTTCAGTGGAGCACTTGGTCAAAAGCACTCCTGTGGAGGAAAAGACGAACAGCTGCTGCCTCCTGGCTGATTCTGACTCACAGTCACCCCGTATCCGAGTTTTGTAAGGTTTTCAGAGCTGAGACATTTTGTAAGTAGACTGTGGCTTCTTTCGTATGAGAGGCATCTGGTGAATTCTTCTCTCCAATCTTTGTACCTTTGTGTCACTCAGGGGCCTTTTCTAGTTGGTTTGGGTGAGACCTGGTACCGGTTTTTTAAAAGGTGATTCTAATTTCAATCCAAGATTGGAAACTACTGCAAGAGAGATCATTGGCTTAAAGGAAATTGGTATTTAGGGGCAGAAGCTATCTGTCTTCTCTCTCCTTCCTAGAGGCAGAGGATAGTGAAGACAAGCAGGACAGGGAAGGTGCGGGCTTTTTGGAGCCTGGGTCCTGGGCCTTCCTTGAGCAGTGAGTGACTGGCTGAGAGCCTGGAGAGCTTCTTCTCTGGGGGTGCCCATGGGGGGATGTCACACATCTGGCCTGGAGCACTGCACACAGTGTGCTGATCATGGCAGAGAAGCTCTCCTGAAATGAGAATGAGGCAAACCTAACTTTCTGGGCTCCTGTGCCAAAGCAGGAGATATCCAAACCACAGGGGTGGAGCTTGGAGAGAATCATTTGTGGACACAAAAAGCCAAAGGACAAGAGGACTCCGTTTTAGCAGATTAATTTATAATAAAAATATTAGGAGCACAAGGCATATAGGGGAGTATTGTTATTGGAAAGAGAATTTTGAAAAATAATTTTTATAAATGGGAACTCCTTCAAATTCAAGCCATATTTTAAAACACAACCACATGGGTGGTAGGAAGGGGGGGTGGTAACAGCTGTGTCCAAATATTTTTCTGAAGGGATGAACACCCAACCTCATTCAGCTGTTTCTTGGACAGGTTCTCACGTGGCTCTCTGTGGACCTGTTTACTTTTGGAGCAGTGTGGCCCCATCTGGGGACTCAGTGACCTCGCAAGAACATGATTGCTGTTGAAAGACTTATTCTTTTATAGAGATAAAACTATTTTTATTCTCCTTTTTTATTTTTCTCCAAAGATGATTCACAAATAATTCACTTTGAAAATGGCATAGAGATATAGAGAAAAACAATATATGAATTAGTGAAAAAAAATCAAAGATCAGATTTCCTATGAGACTACACACATATGAGTCAAAAATCACGAAATTTTGACTCATCGCAGAACTGTGTTATCATGGGTGTCCATGCCTTTGCTCTAATTTCTCAAGGATGAAGAGCAAATAGAAGGATTGCTGGCCTATGTGATATTTCTATTTCCAAAATTTTACAGAAGCAACACATTTTTCTCCACAATGGTTGTATCATTTTACAGACCCACTGGCAGTGAATTAAAGGGTTCTGGAGACATAATGGGTTATGCATGGAGCTGCTAAAGACAAGGCCCACAGTTCAAACCTACCAGCTGTTTTATGGGAGAAAGCTGAGGCTGTCTGCTCCTATGATTGAAAATCTCAGAAAACCCAAGGGGAAGTTCTACTCTGTCCTAATGGGTCATGTTAAGTCAAAATTGACACAATGGCAGTGAGTCTGAACTGTTTCTCCACACCCTTGCCAACTTTTGTGCTATTTTCTGGTTTCCTTTGTTTTTAAGTTGACTGGGACAAGTTAATACTTTGTGATTTTGATTTCCATCTCTTTGTTAATGATGGAGAACACTTCTTCATATATTTGATTTTAGGCAAAGGAGGTGTTGGTTAATATTTCTCTTCTGGATCACAGCTGGAATAGTAGTCAAAATCAGGAGGGAGAGTCCAGGGATACCTTGAAGGGTTGCCTTATTTTTTTAAACTAGAAAGCCAACACCTCATTTTGCAAAAAGAAACTGAAACAAAAAAAGATAGAGTCCTGTGGCAGATCAAAATTCTAGGATTAAAATTCCAGAGTCTGTACCAACACAGCAACTCTTAGCTCCTGCCCTTTGAGGGAAGGAAACAGACCTGGGGAGGAAAGCATAATAGCCCAGAGGGAAGAGTCATTGGACAGGCTTGGCTCGGATTGATAAGGAACCCTTTTGGTGTAATGACTTATACACTAGGGCGCCAATCACAAACAGCAGGTCATAATTATCAGCCATTTCACAGGAGGAAGATGAGGCTTTCTACTCCTATAAAGAACTATAGTCTCTGAAACCCAGCATGTCTGTTTAACTCTATTCTATGGACTTTTGATGAGTCAGACTTGGCTCAATGGTCGTGAGTTTGATTTGATTGGTTTTGATTGACCCCTGCTATAGCAGGCTGACCCCTTCAGGCCCCCCTGTGCCAGGACATTCCTTTGTCCATTCCTTTTCTCCTTGCTTAAACAGTACATACTCAGCACCACAATAGGGTGGGGTAAAGAATCTAAGAGGTTGACTTGAGGGCCCCTCTTTGTACTTGAAAGAAAATACAATATAATTAAAGACCCCAGAACTGTGCTACACAAAACTCCTTGGATTTTGGTCTATTTCCAAAACAGTATACACAGATTTTTAAAGGTATCTTAAATTGTTTTAATATGATAAGTATATGCTAATTTAAAAATAGAAATAAGCAAAAAGATAGTAATAATCATCTAACATGCTACCTGGTATTTTTAAATCTATCCTTCATGATTTAAACTCACATACATACAAATCCTTGATATCTTTTGAAAATGGGTCTTGTGGTAAAGTAACTTTTTTTATGTGTGTGGCATTACTGCCCTGGTGGGAGTAGGAAGCCCAGCCTTGCTTCTAGAGAATCGCTGCAGGATTTGAATTGTCAACCCTGTGGGCTGCAGTCCCATACACAACCACTATGCCACCAGGGCACAGCCAGTAAAGTAACTTTTTATAAGTTGACTATCTATGATAGATAATGTACTCAACTGTTGACTGACAGATTAGAGATTTGAATTCATTCGGAGGCCCCATAGGAAAAGGCCTGGTGCTTCTAAGAACAAAAAATCATATCATTGTGTACCCACCTTCCTGATATTATCACTGAAAACAAATGTGTGCATAAGCAAAGTCGATGGTGTCCAGCAATCAAAAGATATAGCATCTGGGGTCTTAAAGGTTTGAAGGTAAACAAGTGACCGTCTAACTCAGAAGCAGTAAAGTCCACATGGAAGAAGCATACCAGCCTGTGTGATTATGAGGTGTAGAAGGGATCAGGTATCAGGCATCAAAGAACTAACATTTTTATTAGTGTAAGTGAGAGAGAGGACAGATTGGGGACCCAAAGCCCATCTGTAGGTAATGCAACATCCCCTTACAGAAGGGTCACGGGGAGGAGACAAGGCAATCAGAATACAGTGTAGCAATGATGAAACATACAACTTTCCTGTAGTTCTTCAATGCTTCCATTCCCCCCCCACCCCCACTCACTCTCATGAGCCCAATTCTACCTTACAAATTCAGGTAGACCAGGGATGTACACTGGTACAGCAGAAACAGGAAATCCAGGATAGATGACCCCTTCTGGACAAGTGGTAAGAGTGGTGATACAGGAAGGGTGGAGGAAAGGGAGAGTAGAAAGGGGGAACTGCTGATAAGGATCTGTATATAACCTCTTCCCTGAGATATGGACAAGGAAGTGGGTGAAGGCAGTGTGAGATATGACAATCTAATTTATAGATTATCAAGCGTTCAGAGGGAGGGGGAAAATGAGGAGCTGATACCAAGGGCTTAAGTAGAAATCAAATGTTTTGAGAAAGATGAGGGCAACAAATGTACAAATGTGCTTGACGTACAATGGATGAATGTGTGGATTGTGATAAGAGTTGTATGAGCCCCCAATAAAATGATTTTTTTTTTAAAAAAGAAACTCACAGGGGCATTTGTCCTCTGTTCTGTAGGGTCACTGTGAGTTAAAATTGACTTGATAGTAGTGAGTTTTGGTTACAGAAAGTTGACAGATAGAACTCAGTTGCACAATAGAAGAAAGAACTGACCATTTACTTCTATAAAGATTAGTGCAGACTGACCAAGGAGATATCCTGCCCCTGTGTCTTGAACCTGGATTTTCACAGCCTCCTGCCATCCCAACTGGCATCAGGAGAAATGGGCCAAAGAGCTGCCATTCCTTGTTTGGGTACTCTGTTGATGGGCTTCAATCTCTTGAACGCCTGTCAACAAAGGTAAAACCACTTGCTCTCCCTTGGAGCATGTGACTACAGTGGCCTTGATGCTGAAATAGATTCTGAAGGCCATGGTTGTGCATCTGCAACTATTGAAATAAAACTGTTGGTGAAAATGTGCAAAAAAAAAAAAAAAGAAGAAGAAGAAAGAAAAGAAAAAGGCCTGGTGATCTGAAAACCCAAAATGAAACGGGCCTCGGTTCTACTCAGCTCCTCATGGAGTGGCCAGAAGTTGGAGTTTACTTGATGGCAATTGGTTTGCAGAGATGAACACCTTCCTATGTCACCAGAAATCTTCCACAACACTGATTTTAATGACTGCATAGTCATCTGCTCTGTGATAGTCTTCACCTTTGTTTGGTGAATTTAACAGGGCCAGAATTTTCAGTGGTTTGGCAGTTAAGACTCAATCTCCTCCATGATGGGATTCAAAGATGTGGTCTGCTTCCAATGTAAGTAGATAATATAGAAAACTTTGCTTGCTTTTTGCTGGGTTTGGATCCTGCTTCAAGGCCTACCACCTTGCCTCCCAGTCCCAGGAGACTTCAGCAGCCGCAAACCTTGTCATCGTCCTGTAAATCTTGAGTTTATTAGTCACCATAGCAACAAGGTCAATAAGAAGCCTCCAGCCTGTCATATGACCCCAAATTTATTTCCAAAACTTTCTAAGATTTGGAACTTAATCACTTCTACAACTATGAGAACTATTTTCTTGATCTAAATCTCTCTCTGTGTGTGTATACTTTGCTGGCTTTGCTTTTCTATAAAACTCAAACTAAGTACATTCCATAGATAACACAACCTTGCATTATATATTTTATTAGATCAATCATTTTAATCAGAGTAATACATTTTTATGTCACTCAAGTAAAGCCAGATCATGACTTTCTGTTAAACACCCCTTAGCAAATATTTCCTAAATTTCCTTAAAGACACAGAAGCTTAGGGAAAAAAGGACCAGAGAAAAGGCTGACCCCATACCAGGCAAGGATGAACCTGTTTACAAATTCCTTGTTTCTTTCGGTTCTCTGAAACATCAATAAAATTGATGGCTTTTCTGAAATATAGAATAGTTAAATTAAATAATGCATTTAAAGTGATCTGTAATGTATAAAATTCTCACATAATGTTACAATAATAACAATAACATTGTCTTTCAAAATTGCACACTACACTTTCAGTGGGAACCTGCATAGTGGGAACCTGTAGAAATATGAGAATCACACAAAGAAACAATCCAGCTTCATTTTATTCTTGAATATGCTCCTGAAAGTTTGGGACTATTCCAACTTCAAGGTAGAAAATCTTTATGGTTTTCTTTCTGATTGGTGCTCATTTTCCTTCTTTCAAAACTTAGTTTTAAGTTTTCTCAAGAGGTGAAGGCACCTTCTAGGGGCACCTACCAAAGGACTGTTTCTTGTGAGGAAATCCTCTGTTTCCCCCATCCAGATCCACAATCACCCTCTTCAGGAGCCTGCCCAGTGTGGACTACATTCTGTAGCTCCTTGGCCCTCTGGTACTGAGTGAGTTTGAACAATAGTGAGCCCCAGCAGAGAGTAGGGTATTTGCTTCTCTGACTTTCTTCCTGCAAACTCTTCTCTCAAGATGCATCATCCTCACAACTCTCCCTTTTAAGATTCAGAGAACTGCTTCCTTTCTCACTCTAATGGGTCTGAAGGGAACAATATCTCAGAAGAGATTCCTTTGCCAACAATCTCTCCTCTAATGATCCTTTAAAAGATCCCTGGCTGTGTTAAACTGCTAACTGTAATGCTAGTGGTTCAAGCCCTCCAAGTGCTTCACTGGAGACAATGGTGAAGCTGTTAGTTATAGTCTTGGAAACTTTATATAAGGTCATTCTAAGTCAGAATCAACTTGATAGCAAGTGGTTTTTCTTTTTAGTGGGGAGGGAAAACTCGCCTACAGAGTCCTTGGATGTTAAGTGCTGAGCTGGTAAACAAAATCTGGTGGTTTGAGGTAGCAGAATATATGACGAAGAAAAATAGTTGAATCGAAGCTCTTAAAGTATGACTCAAAAGATCGAGTCAACTATAATATTTACAAAAATCTCAGGACTCCTCCTGGTGTACTAGCTACACATTGAGCTGTTGGGTCATCGGTTCAAAACCACCAGTGGCTCCTCAGGAGAAAGACTGGTCTTTCTGTAGACATAAACAATTGGAAACCCACAAGGAGTTGCTATGAGTCAGCAGTGAAGCAAATGGCAGCAAGTTAGAGTGCAAAAATCTTAAATAACACACTCAGCCTATTTCAAGCTGAAAGAACTAAAGAGTTCTTTGAGTTCTTGAGGTGAAGTTTGGGTTCTATGAGGAAAACATTGAATGATGTAAAAAAAAAAAGTACACACAGCTGCTGAACCAAAAAGTTTGTCAACTTTAACCATTTCAAGAGGTATCAGATGATCAAGAACTGATGATAGTGAATGAAGAAATTCAAGGTGCACTGAATGCATTAGTGAAAATCAAGGCTTCAAGGTTTGACATAAAACCAATTGAGATGTTTCCACAAACAGATACAAGGCTGAAAGTGATCATTCTATGCTAAGAAATTTGGAAGGCTTGGCCAACTGATTATAAGAAATCTCTTCTCACATTTTTTCCCATTTCAAAAAAAGGTGGTTCAATAAAATGTGGGCATTATCAAGCAATATCATTAACATTACACTGTGGTGTTAAGTTTTGTGTCAACTTCACCAAGCCAGGATTCTCAGGACTTTGGCAGTTGAAGACATAGTGTGACCTAGAGTAATGTAAACAACTCTATGATGGAATATATTTGGGGGAGCAAAGCAGAAGTAAGAGGATTAGGGAGAACTGCAGCTTCCATACTCAGGTAACAATACTGATCCAATTGAAAGGAAGTATCCTCAGGTGATCTATTCCTATTTAAGCAGATTCTGTGGGAAAGCTTATCTTCTCTTGCTGGGCTGGTCTTATATCTGTCTCATGGAGTGAGTTGATAGTCCACTATGTTGTCATTGTTAGGTGCTTCTGGTTGGTTATGACCCTTAGTGACTCTATGTACAACAGAAAACACTGTGTGATCTTGCACCATCCTTATGATTGTTCCAATGCCAAAACCCATTGCTGGCAGCCACTGTGGCAATCCACCTCTTTGAAAGCCCTCCTCTTTTTCACTGTCCTTCCACTCTCCAGAGCAGATACAGGGACTGGTCTCTCCAAACAACCCATCATGTTATAGCTTGCCAAAAGTGAGAGCTATCAGCAGCTTGCCATGTTGCTTGCTGACCTTGAATTCTTTAAGCTCTATAGCCACAAACTACATCTGCTGATGTGGATCCATCTGCCTTTGCACCCATCAGCCTGGGGCCTTTCTGATTTCCATTTCATTTTCCTGCTTCCTGATTCATCAGCTCTATCAGCTATATGGGGGAGAAAAAGCCTCCAACTTAGCATCTGAACAATGGACTTGATCTGGACTGGCCTCGCCTGTTTCTACAGTTGTGTGAGCCACTTTTTAAATATAAATTTCTTAATATAGATGAAGAAGTCTCTGAAATCCACCAGGGCAGTTCTATTCTGTCCTCTAAGGCCATTATGAGTGGGCATCCACCTATGGTAGTGAGTTTCTGAGTAAGATAACTCAGCATACCACATACGGGCAATGGTTACAACAGTAAGTAGACAGGAAAATGTCAGAAATTCAAACCAATTACAGAAGAGGACTTGGAATGGGGGTTAACATCGCTGATGTCAGGTTGATCTTGGCTGAAATCAAAGGATGTATTTCATTGGGCAAACCTGCTGCCAAAAACCTATTAAAGTGTTCAAAAGGAAAGGTATCACTTTGATGACTAAGGTCTACAAGCGATTTTCAAATACTTATTGTGCACAGGGCAATTTTCATTCATCCTATGTGCACAAATATAGAAGAACAAAGAAGAATTTATGCACTTGAAATAATGTGCTGGCAAAGAATATTGAATGTACTGTGATCTGGCAGAAGGAGGGGCAAATCTGTCTTGGAAGAAGAACAGCCAGATGCTTCTTAGACTCAAGTATAGTTTGGTAGTCACCTAATCTGGTGTCAATTTGAGGATTAAGAGTATAGGGGTGGAGTCTAGCCTGTCAATCTGGAGATAGCCAATGAGACCACTCTGTGGGCATGGCCTTCTCCTGAGAATTCTGGGAAAGCTAGTATTCCTCCTTGGAGGCAGGAGACACCATCCCTCTAAGTTCACTCCCTTGGAGACTTTCTACTGACAAGGCAGACTTCCTTGACAGACATTCCAGCTGCCAAGACACATGGAGCTACCCTAGTTCCCTGAGCTGGACAAGCCACATGGATGCAACCAGACCTCTGAAGCCCAGGAAGCCACAGAGAGACCCCTGCCAGCACGGAAATGCCTACAACACCACTGGATCTAAAGACTTTCTACCCACTGGCTTGTGCCCGTCCTGCATTTGACTTCGTTGCATGTGCTTCATGAGTCCGAAGAGGAATTGATAGATTGGTATCAGACACATGGGCTAATATCAGACTTAGGGTCTTGGACTGGACTGGGTTGGAATGTTTTCTTAATATACAATTACCCTTTATATAAAACTCTCTTGTATACATATGCATGCTTATGAATTTGTTTCTCTAGTCTACCCCAACTAGCACATATAGTGACGCTGTGTCACACCTCCTTTAAAAGTTATCAGGGGGTACTAGTCCCTAGAGCAGACATCAGGCTTGGTAAAGAAGAGGGTCAGCAAAGTAGAGGAAGACCTTCAATTAGGTGGGTTCACACAGTGGCTGCACTGTTGGACATGGTAAAGTTGTAAGGGTGGCACAAGATCTAGCAGTGTTTAATTCTGTTGTAAGCTATATACTGGAGATAACCCAACAGACCTAACCACCACAACATAACGGTAAACCGCTAAATTTGTGATAATGTATTATGTAGCAATGGATAACTAATATGTGTTGCTGTGAGATGTTCAATTGATTCCAAATCATAGCACATAATATGCCCCATGGGGATTTCTTGAGTGTAATTTTGACTCAAAATTGAGCAGTTACCCATTGTACCACAGCTTCCTATCAAATGCTAAAAGCAGGGCTTGCCTACTCGTTGATGTGAGTGCGGACAGGCTCTGTGGTCCTCTCAGACACACAGGCATGCAGCACCTGCCCTGCTCAGAAGATTTGGAAGATCTTCCACTACTCTTTCTCCCCCTGACATGCCCCGAACTTCTCCCTGTGTCAATTTTCATGTCTGGTCCTCCTTAACAGATCTTCCCAGAGCAGAAAGCACCTTCATGAGGGAGGCCTGAACTGCAACACCACAGCTTACCGCTCTACCTCTCTAACTCTGAGGGAGTTTCTAATAAGTAATGAGACTGATGTGCTTGTTTAGCAAATGGCATTGGCCTGAAACTTTTCTGAGACTGCCATGAGCTATGATGCCCTTTCTGTTCGTTCTTCTCCATCTGAGTTCTCACTTCCTCAGAAAACTGGGCGGAGACTCTGCTTGCTCACTGGTGGGGGGCCTCAGAGCTGAACACACAACCACCGTCAGTCTGGGTGGTATTTGTTTCTCCTGGTCCCTCTAGAGGCCAGCAGAGTATCAGAGAAGCGTGCCGCCATGAAGCCACAGAAAAGCTTCTCCAGCTCTGCAGATCTCCAAATATAACTTCCCACTGACCAATGCCACTGCACTGGCCTGCTGCGAGCTCGTAGCCTCTCTTCTTTAAACAAATTCAACATCCAACCCAAGACCGAGAAGTGGGTTCGACCTTAGGACAGAGCAGCACTTCCTCATGGGACTTCTGAGAGTGTGACCTTAAGGAAAGCTAACTGCTACAGCTTTCCCCGAGGAGCAGCTTGTCAGTTCAACTTGCTGAGTTCTTAAGTGCTAATCACTGTGCCACCAGGCCTCTTTCTCTCTTCTTAGGGTCTGTCAAACTTGAGATTCCAACCATCCTTTTCTGTTTTCTTTACCCATATCTTCTCTCCCAGAGTCCCAGTTGTGCAGCCCAGGCTCCCGTCGCACCCCGCACCCCCACACCCACACACCCACAGTGAGATACAGCCTATGTTCCTCCCATCTTTGCTGACACCTCTGCCTGCTCCTTTGTCCTCACAGCCCCTTTGATGCAGGTTGACTTACCTCACAGCATCAGGTGCTGCTGTCTGCAGTGGGACTCCTTTGTCCTCACAGCCCCTTTGATGCAGGTTGACTTACCTCACAGCATCAGGTGCTGCTGTCTGCAGTGGGACTCCCTGCGAAGGCCACTCACAATAGTAACCCCAGGGGCCACATGCAGGTGTCTTAACCTTGTTGGCCAGTTCTAAATCGCCAAGTAATGGCCAGTTTGACTTTTCTGTCATTCGGAGAACATGATTCTCCAGTGTGCTGGAGGCCCATGGTGGGAGGAGGGGAAGCGGCTTCAGAGGTGTGTCCACTAGAGAGCCTTCAACAGAAGAAACATTCAGGAAGCATGGGTTGAATTAAATCCATTCATTTTCCAAAGCAAAGGGTAGGGAAGCTATGAGTTAGGGTTCATTTAGAATAAAGAAAACCGTGGTTCCAGGTTTCCAGGAGGTGTGCTTTGACACAATCACTGGTTTACCTATTAGTGCACAGATAGCTTCCAAGGGGCTTTACTGAATACCTCCTGTTTGCCCGGCAGGAAAAAAGAATTATTTTCATTGCCAACCTGGCTTTTCTAATATGTGTGTAGCAACTCCATGACTTCTTTTAAATCTCTTTCCATTTGAGGGCTGGTCCACAGCAGAGAGGACAAGAAACGATTGATTTATTCACAGGGATGTTTTCTTATTAGCGGTGGGATCCTGGGTTGCTTTCCTTTTTCTTTTTCTTCCTTGGGAGGCACCACAGTTGTGAGCGTGGGTGGGCAGACAAGTGAGTGGATAGACAGACGGAAGAGGGAGTTTCCTTCTTGAGATCCTAATAATCAGTGTGTGGTTTACATTCCATTCATCTGAGCGGCCATGATATTAATGGAAAACAGCTTGGGCTGAAAACTACCTCCACTGTCAGAAGTATTCTGAACCCAGACAGGAATCTCTTCTCATTCTCCTATTGATCATCCACTTCTTTATTTGCAGCCAGTGCCCTTAACTGCAGATAACCAATAGGTGTAGTGTTTATCATTTAAAATAAAAGCCATTTGTAAGAACTTAATAAAATCAGGTACTACAGAGAGAGGCACTCTGAAATGTCAACATCCCTCCCCACAGGAACAGTTGCACATCATCTACTTGCAGGAGTAGAGTCTACACTCCTAAACTAGTGTTTCCTGCTTACAAACAGGGACTTTTTCTGTAGCTGTGGTGCTGGCCTTTGTTTTTTTAAAAATCATTTGCTGTCAGGTACACCTGAATTCATTATGACCTCATGAGTGTCACCAAAGATTTGTGACTCCACAGGGTTTTCAATGACTAATTTGGGGTAAGTAAATCACCAGGTCTTTCTTCTGAGGGGCCTCTGGGTAGACTCAAACCCTCCATCTTGTGACGAGTAACAGAGCATGTTGACTGCCTCATCCAGGGATCCCTGCTGTTTCAACTTATTATATGTTAGAGGCTGCTTCAAATGGACATTTCACCCATATAGTCTATTCTTTATGGTGATTGTATTCTATGGTGGGGTTAGATCGCATTTATTCAGATAGTTTTCTACTGTTGGTTATTTAGGGAGTGTGCAGTTTATTCATTCCACTGAGTACATTGGCCTGGCAGAAAGGAGGCCTGGTGGCACAGAGGCTCTACGCCGGGCTACTAACCACAGGCTCGAAGATTCCAACTTAGCAGGTGGAGAAAGATGAGGCTTTTTGCTCCCATAAAACTTTACAGCCTTAGAAGCCCCAAAGGGGCAGTTCTAATCTGTCCCCTAGGGTTGTTGAGACTCATGGATGGATGGAAGCAAGCTTGAGTGTTCTTGAGTGAGCCCAGGGCAGGAGCATCATTTGACATGGCTTTGAGGCCTGGTAGTTATTGATTGGAGGGAATTCTCAGCTTGTCAATCTTTTTTGGTTTTGTTTTGAATTGATTTTTGTGTGTGATTTGAGTGAAAATGTATAGAGTAAATTGTTTTTCCATGTCACAATTTCTACACAGTTCATTTTGTGACATTGATTCCAACACTCACAATGTAACAGCACACTTCCGGCTGCCTACCTGTGCTGACTATTCTCTCTCCACTCCCCCCACCTCCCCCACATGCATGCACACCCACGCACATGCACGCGCGCACACACATACACACAGGCTTCCTACTTCTGAATTTTATCCCTGGCAAATGCTGCCTTTGATCTTCTGTGGTTGATTCTGAGGGCTACCTGCCTGGTGTTACTGTTCACTGTCTAGGTTTGCCTCTCATTTCCATGAAAGTTGAGCCATGGGGGTGAATTGAGTTCTAGGTCTGGAGAGTAACTTGCTGCAGAAGTCTGCTGGTCATCTGGTGAGTTCCCCTTGGAGATGCCTCCACTGACAGTGGTCTAAAGGATTCTGTGGTTTCAGTCATCATCCTCCAACCCCAGTCTTGGACTACAGATCCAGGAAGCGTCCTAGTGGACTCCTGGGAGGTTCTTAGTGTTCAGATGCTGAATTCAGTCATATAATCACAGGGCCAACCCCCCTGACACACAAGATAAGAGGCTTGAGTTGGAAGTGGTCCTTCCTGCCTCCACCTTCCCTCTGCCAGTAAATGACCTTGACAGCAGTGTAGTGAGTATTGGCTTCCTGGACTCAGGAAGAAGTGGATGCCAAAGACTGGGTGATGGCCAGTGTGGACTGGAAGAGGAGGATGTTAGACATAATTGAAGCCAGGCACCTGAGAACTGAGAGAGATACACTAGTGTCCCCAAGGCTAGTTAGGGATACTGGAAAGAGATGTACATAATTTGGAAATGTCACACTCATTCTCAATTGTCCTGTTAGGAAATGGTCTCAGAGAAATGGTTTGGCAGTAAGCGGCATAGTTCCAGGATACCTGACTGTCATCCAGCCCATAGGCAGTCCAAAAGGCTATGGGACTTCCCTAAATTTCTCCAAAGCTGTAAAACTAATGATAGTGGTGTCAAGTAGCTGTCAAGTTGATTCCAATCCAGATTGGCCCATGGGTGTCAGGGTAGAACTGTACTCCCCAAAGTGAGGTTCAAATGGCTCATTTGTGTGAAAGCAGGTAGCCAGGTCTCTTTTCAAAGCACCTGTAGGTGGGCTAAGAGGAGCCCTGATGGGGCATGACTATCCATTGGGCTGCCCTCCACAGGGTGGCAGTTCGAAACCAGCAGCCTCCTCCATGGGAGAAAGAAAGGATTTCTACCCCCATAAACATTTAAAGTCTTGGAACCCTGCACGATCTTGTAGGCTTGCTATGAGGCAGTACTGACTCAATGGCAATGAGTTTGGCTTTGGTCTGGTAAACTAAGGAACCTGGTGGTGGTGTGGGTTACCTTTGAACTGATGATCACCAGGTCATGGGTTTAAACCACCCATGGGATGCTCAGCAGGAGAAAGAAAGGGCTGTCTTCTCGCAGAGTTTTAGTCTCAGAAATGCTCCATAGGTCCCTCTGAGTTGTAATCCACTAGACAATGTTTTCGGACAGACTCCAATCTCCAACGCTTGGTACAGTGTGCCCTAGCCAGGTACTCTAAAAATAATAATAGCAACCACTTCCCGAGGAATGCTTTAGGCTCAGCATTCCTTTTAAAGCAAATTCATTATCTACACCCACATTTTATGGAAAGAAAGCTGCAGCTAACACCATTGAACTGCTGTCTCTCAGAACACACAGCATTTACACAAAGGAGGACCAACCACGTGAAGTTCCCTGCTTCCCCCCTCCTGGAAATCTGGGGGGCAGCCTGGTTGGGAGGGAGGGGGCTGGTTCTGCCGTGGGCATGGGGGAAGCAGGGGCCTTCTAAAAGCCCTTTGGGCCTTGTCTTCCATGAATGGTGCTATTTATCAGCGAATCCATAATATTGGAGCTGTTTGGCCTGGTTGGCAAAGCCTTTGGCAAACTTCTTGGCAGGCTGTCCGGGATGGAACATCCAGAGAGAAAAAGTCCCCTGTCTCCCTGCACGTCATCGTTAAACCAGTGCGCAGGGGAGGCAGGCTGTGGGGATCACTGTGCCCGCTGGGGCCTTGTTTGCTGTGGCAGACAGGGAGCCCATTCAGCCACCGGGGTGAGGGGTGGGCGAAGGGAGCTGGGTCCGCAGGACCTGGCCCTGCTCTGGCTTACTGCGCCTGGGGGTGGCTGGAAGGATGAGGATGTGGGGTGGGAAGGTGGGGAGGCCGGGAGCCTGGTATGGGGGAGGAGGGCTGACTTTATTCTGGCCATTGAGAATTACTGCCTTTACGGTCCCGCCTTGCTCCATAAACCAGAAAGCCACTTCCAGCTGGTGGAGTGAAGTCTGGTAGGCGGTTTCTGGTGCCATCCTGTCCGGGCAGGGAGGGGCTCGCCCGCCCTAGCTGCTGGCTCAGCTCCATCCCCAGAAGGCCTGCAGCAACTCGAGGGAGAAGGGAGACGGTCGGCAGGGATAATATTTGTTGTACTGCCTCCTGGCTTTGGACACCCAGTTTTTCGGCTTAATGACTCTGCCTATCTGAGAGCTGTCTTTTTGGGAATGGAGAGAAGGGTGGCTTCACAGGCGTGTTCACGTGTGGACGGTGGGGGCACCTGACAACCTTGCATTAAACCACATCTGAGTATGAAGGTAGCATGATGGAATTCCCCAGCAGACTGGCTCCGGATCCGGA
>PVJH01011911.1:0-66688 GCA_004026705.1 Nesogale talazaci | reverse complement strand
TCAGGAAAGTGAGCGTGCAAAGTTGTGCTTTTGAGTTCTTGAAGCCTGATATCTCATCCCTTTGACACCTCATGATTCCATATGCTAGTGTGCTTCTTCCATGTGGGCTTTGTTGCTTCTGAGCTAGATGGCTGCTTGTTTACTTTCAAGCCTTTAAGTCCCCAGATGCTCCATCTTTTGATAGCCGGGCACCATCAGCTTCTTCACCACCTTTGCTTATGCACATCCTTTAGTAAAATAAGATCTAAATCATGTTGCCGGATAAATGTGGATCTCATTTCTCATGTAGATCCACTGAACCTTTCCGGAGTAAAATGATTCTGCAAGTCCTCGATGTTGCTGTTGGAAAGTGTTATCAGGCTGGTTCCAGCACAGAGCCACCCTTGGTACAGCAGCAGGGAGTCCAGCTGGCCCTGCTCCATCTTCACAATCATCATGCTCCAGCCCGTTGTGGTAACCGCTGTGATGGTCCTCATCCTTGAGATTCTTCCTCTTTTCCACTTCCCATCTACTTTACCAAGGACAGTGTCTTTTTGGGGGACTGGTTTCTCCTGATCATATCTCAGGCCTGTGAGCAAAAGTCTTACCATCCTTGCCTTCAAGAAGCCTTCTGGTTGTCTTTCATCTGAGACATTTGCTTTTACTTCCCTCACTCTGTGGTGCTTTCAGTCTCCTTCACTTACATCAATGATCCAAGCCGAGGTACTTTTTTAATAGCCGCATTTTCATGTGAAATTTAGACAATGAATAAGAACAATCCCAGAAGAAATGGGACATTTGAATGGATACAAATCCAGGGTATGCCTTCTATTACATACTTTAGAGCAAAGTTGATGGTCATTCAGGAATGCAAACTTCCTAGGGCATTGGTCTTCCTCCCCAGAGTTCTGAATATCATCCCTTCCACTCCCCTGTAGCAGAATTTTACTCAACGCAATGTAGAAGTAGAATTTTTCAGAGGAGAGCGCCTAGAACTCAGTCATCTTGTGTGAGTTTGAAGTAGCATTAGGAATATCAACATCCCAACTCAGGATGACCTCACGTGAGGCAGCGTCAAACTGCTCCACAGAGCTTTCAGGCATGGAGTTTTTGGAAGCTGGACACGGAGATAGTTAAGATTTCTATCCTGGCAGATATCACAGGTGGCGGAGAGATAAATGATGTGGTGAGCCGAGCCTTTCTAGTTCTCTGGTCTCTTGTTCTCTGATGGTTGGACCAGGGTGCCTTAGCCAGTTCCCTGCTTCAGCTGGCAAGGCTCACTTCCTGTGAGACATCCCTGAGGAGAAGGCACATGGACCTACCTTGATGCAGCCCTGGATGTTGGAGCAGTCGTGTGGAGACCCCTGTCAGCGTTGAGATGCTTACATGATTCAGCTCTCCTCCTGCAGTCGGCATCATTGCCTGTGTCTTGTGAGATGAAGGAGGAATTTGTGGATTCGTGTCAGACATACGGGTTAATGTTGGACTTGTGGGCTTGGGCAGCACTGGGTATATACTTACTCTTTAGATAAATCTATCTTAAAATATGAGTTTCTGTGTATTTGTTTCTCTAATGTACCCAGACAAACACAGACACCAGACCCTTTGTCTACAGTGGCTCTGAGAGAACTCCAATTTTTTAATAGCCCAATTAGTTAATAGCTCAAGATGTTGGGGCTGAGCCCCAGTGGTGTAGTGGTTGTGCACAGGACTGCGGCCCACAGGGATGGAGGTTCAACTCCAGCAGCAGCTCCACAAGAACAAAGGCTGGGCCTCCTACTCCCACCACCAGAGGACAGTGATTCCCCTCCAAATAAAATAGCCCAAGATGTTAAGTGCTGTACCACATATGGAGGGGCTGCGCGTGCTGAAAAAAGATGGGACTGTGAGGACAGGGTGTCTCTTTAAGGAAGTTGAGGAATATACCTGTGAGACCCTCCACAGCTGAGAGGCCAGCTCCTCAAGGTTTAAATGTGATAAGAATTATCTGGAGTTGTAAAAGAGTAGATTGGATTGACTAGTCTTGGATGGAACCTGAGAGAGTGTATCTAACAGCTCTTCAGTAATTTGATATATTCTTATGGTCCTGTGCCCACACTTTTTTTTTTTTAGCACAAAAAGCTGTTGCTGAGGAATAGCCAGTTGAATTGGGCAGCACAAGGTACTAGCATGAAGTTCTCTGATGTTCTGAAAAAGAGCAGGGTTTTATATGTAGAGTTCATATGACCAGTACCACATCTATTTAAAAGAAAAAAAATTCTCCCAACGCTTTAAGTAGGCACTTCTTGTGAACGCATTTGTTACGTGCTCCCTAGAATGTTATTTGTACGCATTTCTTCAACCACTTTTCTTTTCCCTCCCATGTTTCCCAAAAGTTCACATATACCCCCTTTTTAAAATAGTGTGTTGTTATATGCTTCACATATCATATAATTTAATCATTCAAACATAGTCAGAAGATTTGTGCAGTCATTACCAAAATAAACTTCAGAACAGTTTCTTCTCATACTCATCATTAGCTTGCACACTCTCTTACCTCCAGCACGCCCCCCACCCCTCGCCATCCTCCACTGCCATGTTCCCAGGCAATTAGCAATCCAGTTAAGATCTACCTATCCTGGATTTCATATACCGAAAATCATATAAAGCGAAGACAGTAAGTAAACAAACAAAACCAACCACAAGGACTGGGTAAGACATATATAGAAAAGCCTCAATAGAACAGAAAATATTAAAATCTAAAATGACATAAAAAAGGGTCCAAAGGAAGATCAAATGATAAGAAATTCCATTTTAACTTAACTGGCATAATCCACTTTACACTCTTCTCTGATAGCAAAACTATTCACATTCCTCAACTATGGTCAGAGGGAATATTCCCAAGTAGATTTTCAGCTTTCACTATCATCATAGCCTTCTGTAAGCAGTGTTCACAATTCAAGCTCCGATATCACTCCTTTTTCAGATTTGAATTCTTTACAATGCTTATATCACACCAGCTGGTGTGCTTCATTCATGTAGATTTGGTTGATACCTCACTTAGATGACTGCAAGCTTGAAGACAAGACTTTAGGACCCAGGTGCTATTCTTTCTGATAGGGAGGTAACTTCTGGTTTCTTTAGAACATTTTGTTAGATCACCCTTATCTTCAGTGATTTCTTCATGAGGGCAAGCATTAAGCATAGCCATGTCATAAGAAATAATTTTTAGATTGGATTGAGAATAAAATGTAAGCCCCCAATCCATTCACATGTCTTTGGTTCACTTTAGAGGTGTCATTATTATTTTTTGATAAGGAACATTATAAATTATCATCCTGGGGTGTAAGGGAATTTTATTTATGGTGTCATTAATTTTACTAATGGTAGTGAATTTTAAACATTGTGGGGGGAAAAGGAAGGCTTCCGGCAGCAACACATAAATTGTTGACTTGTACAGATTACATTTTTACGTGACTTGACATATGTACACTAACAATGGGGGTGGCTGATAGGGAAAAACTGTGATAGTTATATAATCATTTGTCAATTTGAGAAGAGTAAGTGTAACAGGGTAGAATCTAGCTTATTAATCATGTCATAGACAATGAGGCCTCTGTGTGGGCATGGCCTCTCCTGAGCATAATGGGAACTCCTGTACTTCTCCTTGGAGGTGGGACACATTCTTTCTCTGTCTACTCCCTGAAAGATTCTCTACTAAGAAGACCCATGGGGCAATGTGTGTGTATCAAGGGTCATGTGTGTGTAGGCTACTACCAGCATTGATTGAGATGCTTCCACCGTCACTGGATCCATAAGACTATCCACCCACTGGCCCACAGGCCAGTGATTTTCCCACATTTGACATCATCTCATCTGTCTTGTGAGTTTGAAGAGGGTTTTATAGATTGACATCAGACATATGGGCTAATATCAGATTTATGGACTTTTCTCAATATTCTATTGCTCTTGTATATAAAACTCTTTTTAAAAGAATCATTTTATTGAGGGCTCATACAACTATCACAATCCATCCATGCATCCATTATATGCAAAACGCATTTGTACACTTGTTGCCATCATCATTCTCAAAACATTTTCTTTCCACTTAAGCCCCTGGTGTCCACTTAAACCACTTAAGCTCCTCATATTCCTCCTCCCTTTCTGCTCCCCTGTCCTCCATGAACCCTCAATAATTCATAAATTATTATTATTTTGTCATATCCTATACTATCTGATGTCTCCCTCTACCCCTTTCTCTGTTGTCTGTACCCCAGGTAGGAGGTTATATGTAGATCCTTGTAAGTGGATCCCCCTTTCTACTCTATCTTCCCTCCACCCTCCCAGTATCACCACGGGTCCTGAAGAGAACATTTGTCCTGGATTCCTTATATTTCCTTATATTTCCAGTTCCTTATATTTCTGGATTCCTTATATTTCCGGTTCCTATCAGTATCTGTATGTCCTTTGGTCTAGCTGGATTTGTAAGGTAGAATTCAGCTCATGATAGTGGAAGGAGGAAGCATTGAAGAACTAGAGGAAAGTTGCATAATTCATTGATGCTACACTGTACCCATACTGGCTCATCTCCTCCCTGTAACCCTCCAGTAAGGGGATGTCATAAAGCTCTTTCATACACAGATGAGTGTCTATAATTTGTTTCTTTAGCCCAGGGGTCAGCAAAGTCTTAAGACCGAAGAGCCAATCTTGTCCCTCCTAAAAACATCAAAATCACTCAAGAATCTTAAATGTTTTTCCTAACAAATGAAATTAAAGAGATCTTAAATGATAACCTTCAAATGTTTTCAATGTTACTTCAGAGCCACATGTTCACACTGAAGGAGTGGCATATGGCTCACGAGCTGCAGTTTGCTGACCACTGCTGTAGTCTGCCTGCACTAGCACAACATCCATCAACACTCATTCATGAAGTCAGACCATTTTCTGCCACGTTAATAAGACGTTAAGATAGTAAATATATGGTAGTCCCATATATTCATTGGGACCATTCATTGGGCATCCTCAGAGCAACAACTCTGCACCCAAGTCCAACATGGCCAATTCCACAACCTTGCGGTAGCAATCACCTGCTGCTTCTCACTCCTAGGGCACTTCAACCTTCAGTTGAAGGGAGTGTGTTAGTTCTTTAAATCTGCCTGCTACAGTTAAGATTGAGGTAAAGGTCAGTTTACTTATTGGAGTTTCCCATGCAAATCCTTCTGATGCAGCCTATGAAGGATGTTGTGCACCTTTAAAGGATAGCCTAAAGTCCCAGTCATCTATAGCACTTGGTCTGGATCACTACAGGCTGAATAGAAACTAGGACAAAAGTGTCCAGTTAGCAACACAGTACCAAGCCCACTTTATCCTTGGGTTCTATATAAGTATTCTTAATTTTTTTCCTGATGGGAGGTTGTTCCTCCCAGTTTACCTACCAAAAGAAATGTACTTGCCTTTTCTGAGGCATAGATGCCCCCTCACTTCTGTCTTGACTTGGATTTCCGGTAAGGGTCACTTATCACTCTTTTAGGAGTGTCTGTTGATTTGGGGTGACCTGAACGCCAACTGAATGTTCTTCTAAATCTCCCCACATCTTGAAAAACTGATCCCAGCTGAGGTAATATCTCCTCTGCCCAAGTGGTTTTAATGATGAACATATTAAGAAATAGTGTACATGGTTCATGGCACTAGGCAGGCTCCCTGCCTCAATGCTTGAGAGTCCAGATTAGAAGACTACCTGACCTGAAAGCAAAAACTTGTCTTTGTCTCTGTAGTGTAAGAGTCCATCCCCACTTCTTTCACATTCAAATTGTGGTTGACCCATTTCCCTCTTTTGATCAAGCCCCCACTAGGGAGTTGAAATCACCCACAATAAAATGTTCTTTCTTCCACATGGACTGTGTCCTCTTTTCTACAAATCTTTATCAATAATAATATATCAAAAATCTTTATCAATAACCACTTTTAGATTAGGAAGGACCATGGAGTGTCTGTAAGGGACATTCTGTAGAGAATGATTTTCAGCGTTCTTGTCCAGTAGAAAGACAACAGTACTATGAAGTTCAATCTGTTCTGGATCGTAGGCTCTGCTCAGTTCCACTTGGAATAATAAAACAAAGCCTTTTGTAAAGATCTTTGCAAAATGTCTGTGAAACCAAGCTTTCTAATGATAGCAAGCATCTCACCAGCATACCTAAAAAATACATTCATATGTATATTAAAATTTTAATTTATTTTTTATTTCAACTTTCAAAGTAGTTTTTATAAGAATGTGATCTTACTTATAAATTTAAATTATCTGAGGTGGGGGAAGGTAATTCTATTGTCAGGATTCTGTCAGTCTTTTTAATTTAGCATTGCCAATCATTTTTACTGTGTGCCACTAATCCCCACAGAGGCTGGAGGCTAAAAGTGGAAAGAGGCAGATCCTTAACATTGAAGGATAAAGTGAAAAAGAATCGTGTTCCCCTAAAGCAGAATATAAATTCTCCCATAATGGAAATCATGGTTTTCAATCCCAAACTACCTTAGTGAATTCATAAGCCTAGATCTCTAATATGTCCATATTTAATAGTATTTTTTAAAATGACTGAATTAACGGAAACGTTATTGTTATGAATTTTTGCATGAAGTTTTTAATGTTTTCAATTTAATTTCCTTGGCTTTTATACTTTTCTATTCTACTGTAATAGAAGGGCTTTATCAATTATTGCATTTACTTTCTTATAAAAAGAGTACCTACAGGGCTGAGCCCTGGTGACGTAAGTGGGTGAGTGCAGGACTGCGGCCCACGAGTTTGGCGGTTCAAATTCAGCGGCGGCTCTTGGGAGCAGCACTGGGTAGCTCCCACGACCACCAGAGGGCAGTGATGCCCACAAAAAAAGAGTATCTATTTTCATGTATATTTTCAATGAAGTTGTTTAGAGAGTGCAGTTAAACATAATAAGCAAAAGGACACACACCAATTCAGATACCTCTGGACTCTAAGGTAAAGCATCTATTTTTCATCAAGAAAACAAGAATTACCCTTTTTAATTAAAGCTCCATCTCCCTCTGCAAGAGCAAAGGACTCATTTTATATTCAGTTGAGTTACAGATGACTAACTCTTCTTTGAAATTTGCATTCTGTACTCAGTATTCCTGCAGTTCTCTTAAGTCGGTCAGTATTTCATTAACTTGCTGGAAACATTTATTAGAGATCATGAAGAACACTAACTTAGCTTTATGAATAATTTTAAAAAGGTGTTTTGTTTTCCTTTAGTTGGCTCTGAAGAACATATGGTCTGACAGTGTTTCAAAATATCTGATTCCATGATTTCCAATCTCTTTCTCTACAGATTTGGCTACCATAATTTTCCACACTTGTCACACTTGTACTTTTCATTATTAAGTATACTTTGAAAGGATATCTGCTTTTTTCACAGTATGCCATTATATTAATGTGTTATAGTATAAGTTAGATATTTGTTTTCTTGTTCTTCACTGATCTAAATAATGTTAAAATAATTTTCCCACTTTGTTCCTGTGGTTTCTTTAAAGTATAAGTGCACGTTTAGTGTTTTTTCATCTTTTTATACTAAATTTGTTACCTTAAAATTAATTCACTTATTTAACAACCTTATGAAGCATTGAGATGCCCTATTTTTAGTATCTTTCAAGTAACCTAAACACTTGTTTCTGATTATGTCCTTGTATGTTAGAAGGGAGAGGGAAAAAGTTGCTTTTGTTTCAAGGACAAACTACATCAGATGTATTTCAAAAGATAAATGGATCTCTCCATTTTTATCCTAATGAGCATTTTTAACTATGTCAAATGTTGTCACATATGGTGAGACCATAAAACCCTATATCCTGCACGACTGTTTCAAAAGAGTTCGGGAGAGGAGCAGTCTTGCAGACAGGCTTTTCCCTCCTTTTCCTGATGGGCTGTTCAATGTGGCAGCACTCAGAGGAGCTGCATCTATGATTTTGCTGAATTTCCCTCAAAGACATTTTCTGTTTGATCCTTTCTTTATTTGCGAGGCAACCTTCTAGCAACAAATCTACATGACAAATACTCCTGTACTGACATTCAATGAAAACTTCACACCCAACACACATTGGGATTTAATTTAAATACTTAATTGACACAACTTTAAAATGAAAATAAGAAAAGTGGGGCATAAAACCAAGCCACTGAATGACTAAAATAAAATCTGATTTCACAACCAGATTATATAATGGTTCAATATCCAGTGGACTCTACTGAGCTATAGACAACACATTGCTCATTCTATATATTTTGCAGCTACTTAAAAGGCAACTGGTTTATCCTCCTTTTAATAGAAAAAAGGAGACCAGAGCTTTAGCATTTGACTGCCAAATGAAAAGCTGGAAGTTTGAACCCACCAGTTGCTCTTGGGGAGGCATGGTCCTCTGCTTCCATGGTTGTTGTTGTTGTCGTTGTTGTTGTTGGGTGCAACCAAGACAGTTCCACCTCATCATAACCCTGTGGAGAAAAGAATGAAACACAGCCTGGCCCTGTACCATTTTCACAATTGTGGTTACAGTAGAGTTCATTTTGGAGCCTCTGTGTCAATACATCTTGGCAATCGTCTTTTTTCCTCACCATTCCAACTTTAGCAAGCTGTTCCCAACTAATGATGTGTCCAATGTGTGTGAGGTGAAGTTTTGTTATCCTTGCTTCTAGGGCGCATTCTGGCTGCACTTCTGCAACTGTACCAAAGGTGGAATTTTTTTGGGGGGGAGGCATCACTGCCCTCAGGTGGTGGGAGTAGAAGGCCCATCCTTTGCTCCTGTAGAGCCACTGCTGGACTTGAACCTCCATCCCAGTGGGCCGCAGTCCCGCGCACAACCACTACATCACTGGGGCTCGGCCAAAGGTGAAATTTTTATAACAAGTGCTTCAAGTCATCCTCACTTTCAGTAAGCAAATTGTTAATAAAACTCTTTCTAATCCTTATCTTGAATTCCTCTTTATACAGTCCAGCATCTCAGATTTTTGTGCAGAATGCAGTTTGAAAATATATGATGAAAGGATACACCCCCAGCAATGCACGCACCTTTCCCACTTTATTTGGCGGGGGGTGGGGGGGCATCACTGCCCTTTGGTGGTCGTGAGTGCTACCCAGCCTTGCTACTGGAGAGCCGCTGCTGTATTTGAACCGCCAAGCCCATGGGCCACAGTCCCGCACTCAACCACTACGCCACCGGGGCTCAGCCCCCTTTCCCACTTTTAAAATATGTTCCCTATGCTATCTGAGTAGCTGCTTCTTAGTCTATGTACGGATTCCACAAAGCATTCTGGAATTCTTATTCTTCCCAATGTTATTTGTAGTTTGCTATGATCCATACAGTTGAATGCCCTCCTGGCATCACTATTCTCATTATTGGTCCTAAAGAGTGTATCTGTCCTGGATTCCTGTGTTGCAAGCTCTTATCTGTATCAGTGTATATGCTCTTGTCTGGCCTGATTTATAAGGTAGAATTGGAGTCATGATTGTCAGGGGGAGGGAACCAGGGAAGCATTAAAGAACTAGAGGAAAGTTGTGCTTCATCGGTGCTATGATGTGACCTTACCAGCTTGTCTCTTCCTTGTGACCCTTCTATAAAGTGATGTTCAATTGTCCACAGATAGGTTTTGGGTCTCCTCTTTGCACTCCTCCTCATTCACATTGATATGATTTTATATAATGTCACAAATGCCCTGGTGTCATTTCTGTAGAGAACCCTGCCTAACACATGATCTTTGATAAACTCCTCCTCCCCAACAACAACAAAAAACACTTGGGAAGCCAATGCCCTTTTTAACAAATGGTGCTGAAAAGAATGGATCTCACCTGCAAAATAATAAACTAATACCTTTGCCCCTGCCCCATACACAAGTACAAATTTAAGGTAGATCACAGACCTCAAGGTAAAACACACACTGTCAGACTCATCAATGAAAAACTAGGGACAAAGGTAAGAACCTTCACACAAGGAATACATGGTCTATCAGCAATAATGATACTCACATAGAGGAGAGGAAGAACACAAGTGAAACATACTTTAGTATGTGAACCATACTAAAGATAAAACACTTGTGTGCATAGAAAGACTTTATCAAAAGAGTAATGAGAGGTACAGACTAGGAAGATGTATTTAGAAATGACATTTCAGACAAAGGTCTTATTTCTAAAGTCTAAAGAACCCTGCAACTTATAATAAGAAAAATATTAATATCCCACTGAGGAAGTAAGGAAAGACTTGAACAGAAGATTCACAAAAGAGGGAACCTGACTGGACAATAAATATATGAGAATATGTCCCCAATTATTAACCATCTGGGAAATAAAAATCAAAAGAACCACCACCTAACACCCCCCGTGATAGTCCAATTCAAGAATACAAAAACAAATACTGGAGGGGGTGTTGCGAACTCCCCCGAATGAACTCCCATTCACTGCTGCTGGTCTTGTAGATATGTACAGCCACTATGGAAAATGATTTTGCAATACCCCAAACAGATGGAAATCAAATTACCTTGCAACTCAGCGTTTTCGCTACTGGGCATAGACATAAAAGAAATAAGAAACAGTCCATGGCCAGACAACTGTACTCCGATGTTCTTCACTTCACAGTTCACAATTCCAAAGAATTGGAAACAGCCTCACTTTCCATCAATAAATAATGGATTTAAAAAACCCTGGTTTATACACACAATGGAGTACTATGCACCCCTAAAAAACAGTGAAGAAACAATAAGGCACCTCATCTCATGGAAGGAGTTCAGGATATTAAGCTGAGCAAAGTTAACCAAGCACAAAAGGATAAGTACAACATGAGTACACTGAGGTAAGTTCAATCAGCAGAATGGACAGAAAGGAAAATATACATATTGCACAGTTCCCAGTCTGAGAACCAAACACCCTGGAAAGTCATCTACTAAACATTATCCGTAGTCACAAATACATCATCAAAAAAAAGACAAAAACATTAAAAAGATGCAGATAGCAACTGTGCAAAAAGATATTATCTTTTTGCATATCCCTATGCCTTTGTGGCCCACAGAGGGGTGGTGGAAGGATGCAAATCACTCTAAGAGAAGAGTATTGTTTATGTCTTCACAGGAGAGAGAGAAAGAGTAGACCTCATTCCAAGGCACCAGGTCTTGTAGGCAACGTTTCTGCTCAAAACAGCTTGTCCACACAGAGGACTGCATGGCCAGCCTCAACTCAAGACATGGTGTTCCCTCCCTAGATGGTAGCGCTACAGAGGACACACTGGAGATTCCGTTCAGGGAGCATGGCCAGTCTGACCAGCCCATAGGGTAGCAAACCAAGAAGGGAGTCAACAGACGAGCAACGGGAACAAAGTCACTGAGGATTCTGACTAGCAGGCACCTGACTGAGGGAACAGAGCTTGGCATCATACCTGAACTGGTTGGGGGATATCTACAAGGGGGTCACACAAAAAGGTATAACAGGGTGGAAGTTGGGGCACTAGTCCGCTCCAGTCTTCACTGTAGGAAGAGGAATGGGGTCTTGTAGAAGGCATGTCCTCATGAACACTGAGGACTAAAAGAGTATAAGTGCTGTTAGGTAAGTGAGTCTTGGATATGGATCCCTGAAATTAAAGGGGACTGGACCGAGATGGATTTAATCAGGGCTCGCTCACAAGGCTACAGAGGGATACTTATCTACTCGGGGTGAGTGAGGACAACAGTTAGACTTGGAACTATGGGCTTCATTATTTTGGTTTGATGTGGCTTTTTCCCTTCTCTCTTAATCTTTATGAGATAGGCAGAATCAACAATCCCAAGAAGGCAACTGTACTGAAGGTTCATTGGGGCAGGGTGAGGGGGCATGGGAGAGGACAAGGTGAGGGAAGGGAGCAATGCATCAATAGCAACAAGGATAGGGGAGTAGCAAGGGATCTAAAAATGATGGTGAGGAAAGGAAAGCATTCCCAGACATGTTTGATGAATAGAAATGGATCTAAGAGCAATTACTGAGAGGTGAACACTGGGTAAATATGATAGAGGGTAGGAGGAAAGATAGAAGAAAATATGAAAACATGAAAGTAAAATTTGTATATAGGCATAAATAGCAATATGTAAGTATGCAAACTAGGTATATTTCTCTATATATGCAAATATAACATGGAAACAGGTGGACTTTGGGTTTCTACTTTAATCTTACCTCAGGACAAGAATGTTTTCTAATAATTTGGCAACGTATGATACTCACCTTCCTGACATGATCACTGAAGAGAAAATGGATGTATAAGCAAATTCAGTGAAAAAAGTCAATGATGCCTGACTATTAAAAGTTACCATGTCTAGGGTCTTAAGAACTTGAAGTTAAACAAGCAGCCATCTATCAGGGAAAACAATAAAGTCCACATGGAAAACGCTTACCAACCTATGTCATCATGAGGTCTACAAAAAATAGGTGTGAAAAGTTCAAAATAAGCAAGCAAAATGACGTGAAGGAGCATAGGCCAAGTGGAGAGCACAAACCACTAGAAAGATCATTAAGACGGTCCCTCACAGAAGGGCCACACAGATATATGATGATATATTTGATAAATATTTAGAGTGCAGGATAGCTAGATAGTTGAAACACATAATTATTCTTTAGTTCCGTAATATTTCCTCTCCCTACTATTATGGTTTTAGTTTTACTTCATTAATACTGTTAGACCTGTGTATTTTTATTTGTATAATTAAGATATCCAAGATAGATAAACCCTTCAGAAATAGTAATGGGAGTAATGATTCCCTGAGGATACAGAAAGAGAATGGGGAGATGAGAGAAAAGGGTAACTGATAACAATGCCTTTATAACCCCACCTGAGGGGATTGAATAACAAAACATTGGGTGAACAGACACATTGGATGGTGTAAGATACTGGGGTTGGGATTAGAGGAATAACAACAATAATAAAGCTGAGCCCCGGTGGCACAGTTGTGTGCAGGACTGTGACCCACAGGGTTGGTGGTTCAAATCCAGCAGCAGCTTTCCAGGAGAAAGGCTGGACTTCCTACTCCCACCAGGGCAGTGATGCGGGAAAAGAAAGGGAAAAAAAAAACAAAAAACAACAATAATAATATTTAATATAATAATAAAGGGAGCTGGGGATAGAGTGAGGATAAAGGGGAGCTTATAACAGTGCTAGAAGAAAGTGTTTTGAATTTAGGGTAGCAACAATTGTACGATCATGCTTGATCTAATTGAATTATAGCTTGTTATAACATCTATGAGAGCGCCCAATAAAATGGGAAAGTTAAACAAAATTAAAAATTTAAGTCAGTCTCAGAAACTCACAGGGGCAGTTCTACCCTGTCCTATAGGGCCACTGAGTGTTAGCATCAACTCCATAGTAAGTCTCTTTAGTTTTGATGAATTGGATATGAAGTCTTGATTCTGCTACTTATCACCTGTATAATGTTGGACAGACCACTTAACCTCTCTTCATGTTTCTTTAGTACTTCATAGAGTTTCATGTTTATATGCTTGGCCTTGCCTTTTGTTTCTCCCCTTAATGAGTGTTTTGTGTGTGTGTGTGTGTTTAATGTATGTTGCTGTTACCTGTGTATGTAAATGATACAAACTTGCGTACTGAAAGTGAGGAGGACTTGAAACATTTGATTATGAAGATTAAGGACTTCAACCTTCAATATGTGTGTTAGATCAGATTTACTATAGAAACAAATGCAGAGACTCATATATGTGTGTGAGAGAGCTTTATATTACAGGAAAATTATATATTAAGAAAACATTTCAGCCCCATCCAATTCAAGTCCATAAGTCTGATATTAGCCCATATATCCAGTGCTGGTCTATAAATTGCTCTTCAGACTCACGCAGCACATGCAATGATGCCAAATGAAGGAAGATAACCAGCTGATGGAGAGGCCTGTGGATCCAATGGCAGTGGATTCAACTCCAGGGATCTGGCTGCCATCTGCATGGCTCCATGTGGCTTGTCATCAGGAATGTGAAACACAGGGAGAGCTGTCCCTATCTCCAGTGAGCTATTTCTCTCTTTCATGCTTCTATATGAGGTCATCAAGCTGTAACCTGATCGACAGGCTGAATTCCACCCCTTCACTCTTAATACCCTCGTGTTGATAGGAGATTATGTATCTACCACAGTATGGATTACAACTCACTGTAAAGAAAACCAAAATCCTTATGACTGGGCCAATAGAAAACATCATGATACATTGAGAAAAGATTGAAGTCTTGATAAATAGAGAAAATGTTTAATTAACCTTGCTTGTATTCACAACTAATGTTCATGAAAGCAATAGTCAAGAGGTAAAATGACCCACTACGTTGAGTAGTTCTGCTGCACAAGAGCTATTTAAAATGTTGACAGGGTTGTTACTTTGTGCCTGACTCAAACTATGGAATGTTCAATTACCTCATACACATGTGAAAGATGCACATTGAGTAATGAAAACCAAAGAAGAATCACATTGAATAATGAAATTCAAAGAAGAATCTACGCATTTTAATAGGGGTTGGCAAAGAATATTAAAAGTAATATGTACTGTCAAAAGAAAGAACAAATCTGTCTTAAAAGAAATACAGCCAGAATGCTTCTTAGAAACAAATATGATGAGATTTTGTCCCCCCAAATTCGGAAAGATTATCAGTAAAATACCAGACCCTGGAAAAGGACCTCATGCTCTGTAGAGTGGCTGTGAAAAAGAGGGAGAACTAAGACAAGATGGACTGACACAATGGTTGCAACCATGGGCTCAAACATAACAATTGATAGAGTGGCACAAGACTGGGTGGGTGTTACTCTAAGTGTTACTCTAAGTTAGAACTGACTCAACAGTACCTACCAACAACAATGCCCCCATGCTGTTACATGTCACCAATGCATTTCTGAGTCACACCTATATATAAAGAGAATGAAACATTGCCTGGTCCTGCACCATCCCGTGACTTGGTGGAGCCCATGGTTGCAGTCACTGTATCGATCCATTTCATGGAGGATCTTCCTCTTTCTTTTGACTGTCTGCCTAGCCTGACGATATACTTTCCCAGTGACAGATCCTCTTGATAACATGTCCAAAGTATGTGACATCAAATCATATGCATTGCATATAACATGGAAAATATAGTTTTACTCAGCTTCTTGATATTCCTGGCTTTTCTATAAATAAAATAACTTTTTGACCACTTGTCAACTAAGGAATTGTTATGTATATCTGTAATAACCTTAGATAGAAGGTTATTTCCATTTGCTTCCTAATTTCCATGGTTTATCTTTTAAAATACAAAGCAAAATTTGTACTTGCATTAAGATAATAGGCATAACAATCTATAATGTGAAAAACAGATATTTTGTGATATAACCCCTATAATTATTTATATATGAATGGAACAGTTAAATTTTCAGTGGGTGCAGTAATATAAATTTCAGATTCTATGCAATGATTGGAATTGGCTCATATGGATTTTTGTTAATGTTTCAGGAATCAATTAACTTTGCATTGGTGACTTGGAACTAGAAATGGTGTATCTATTTACACCAAGGAAATGGGAAAAGGCTACGAATCAGGCCTGCCTGTCTTCTTTTCTCTTTCTTTCTTCCTTCCTTTCTTCTCAGAGTCACTTTTTCATTATTTGCCAACACAGTACCATTCACAGTACCTCTCATTTGCTTCCCAGTTTAAAATAAAATGTCTCTTTCAAATCCAAATGAATGAACTTGAACATTTGGCTATGATATTAATTTCATAGAAAATGCAAATTGACATTGGAGAAAAGTCTGACATCCTCTGTCCTTTGTAGACAACGGAAACATGAATCTTGTCTGTCCAGGCAGACTAAGGAATGTTGCCTTCTTTATCCCATCTGTCATTACAGGTGAAATTTCAACTAAATTGTATGAGAAATCTGAATAGAATATTTGTATAGACTTAGATTGCAGGTTGCATTCAGCAATTTCAGTTTCAGAAAAGTAGAGTGATCCCTAAAGGTTACAGCACAAAGACCTTCTTTAATTATCTTGGCAAATCTGCAATTCAAAAGTTACTTTTAATCCTCTGCAATCAGCTTTAGTGAGAAATATTAGATCATTTCATTCTGGCGGTAACCTTTAGATGCTCATTAACACAAACAAAACTAAGCTAAACTAAGACATGTTTTTCTTTATTTTTTGGTAGAGGGAATTTTGATGCATAGAAAATATAATAGGTAAAATAAATGCATTTGGCACAAATTAACAGGATTTTTAAAAAAAACATTATCCGCAGTGGTAACCTTTCCCAAAGAGGAGGAAACGTTGTCTTATTTCTCTTGGGGAAGTGGGAAGGATTGAATTGCTAAGTGCATGCTTAGCTTTATAGGAAACTGCTAAGCTTTTCAAGAGTGATTGTACCATTTTGAATTAATAACTCATGAGATTTCCAATTATTCTATACCCTCATTAACAGTTGGAATTGCTTGTCTAGTTTTCAAACTTTTGATATTTCAGTAGGTCTGTGGTGATATTTTCTTAGGGTCTTAATTAGCATTTCTCTGATGGCTAATAATATTGAGAATATTTTCTTGTACTTAATATAGAATTAACTGTGTCCTATTATTTTCTTTTGTCTATATCAAATGTGCATGGTTAAGCTTCCTTCAGATGCAAGCAAATGAAATTCTGGATTGCCTTGATAGAAAGGCACTTCACTGGAAAAATACCGGAGAGACTAAAGAAAAGTTGCACAACCAAGAGTTGAGGATGAAAGGAACTAGAGCCATTTCACATGCATCAATCATAGTTCTAGTTGTTATTACTTATTTGTTTTCATAAAGGTGGCCCAGTTCCAAATATTTCCATTCTTAAAACACCACAGTTAATTTTTTTTTTATTTTGGGGAAGAATTTCATTGATATGGGTACTACTATATGAATGAGTATCAACCCTAGAAAATATATTCTTAAAGGATTTCCCCTGAAATGAGGAGAGAGGCTCGGGTGGAGACATATGTGCATATCACCATTTGGGGGACATGTATGGTTTCCTCTTATTTGCCTGATTTTTTCTCAAAAAATACCCCATCCCCCATTCTGCTCTTTGGGATGATGGGATGCTAAACAGAGCAGTAAAAAGGAAGGACAACCTATCCTCTTGGATGAGTCTCATGGGGAAGAAAAGTAGATTCTATCAAGAGGAAAGTGTCACGTTGAAACAGAAAGCAAAGTGAATGGTTGACCAGAAAGGATAATACTAATAAGCAGAGAAAGTGGACCCTGGGTCCCTGGAGCAAACAGGAATGATTTTTTAATAGAAACACGTCTGTCAATGGGTTCTGCAAATTTTGAGTTAGCTTGAGCAACCTCTTATCTAATAATCATAATTTCTTGTTAAAAAAATCTGACGGAAAGAGGACATATAGTGGAACTAATAGCCTTAATGGGGAACTAAATGCAAGAACCATGAAAAGTCAACTTGTTAGGCGGTGTGGGTTAGCTGCTTCAGATGATGCCGTAGCCCGCAACTTTCTAGGGACTGCTGTCTGCTTTTAAAGTGGTTTCTGGTTGATAGTGTTCAACAGTCTGGAATGGGGAGTTAATACAACACTGCAAACTTGCGAGGAAGACACTGTAGAAGAAAGTGCTCAAATATTCAGCCATAGAAAGATTACTCTCTTTGGTGTCCAAATCCAAGCCAAACTCCCTGCCATCAAGTCAGTTCTTACTCAAATTGATCCTGTAGGACAGGAGAGGACTGGCCCTGTGGTTTCTGAGACTACAACCCTTTACAGGAGTGGATAGCTCCCCCTTTCTCCTACGGAGTAAGCTGGTGGTTTCATACAGCTGACCTTGCAGTTAGCAGCCTAATGAGTAATTGATATACCATCAAGACTCCTCCTACACAGTCTGCAGAGACATAAAACTGCAGTGAAAATTCTTAGCACTTCATTGGAATCATCGTTTTTGGTGCTTTGTTTTCAATTGTGTGAGGATTTCTTCCCTTTGAGAAAAGAAAGTAGATGTTCATGACAATTGCTCTTATTTTATCTTACCTAACATTTGCACTGCATCTCACTGATTGTAAAATCTATTTTACAATGAAATTTATTATCTCTCTGAAATCCCATATCTTCTTTAGTGAAATATCAAGATATTTATGGAAAAAGGACAAATCTAAGCAAGTAAGCATTTTTATCTCTTCTTCTAATGGAGCATTTTGTGGCTAGACATTACACCTTTCTCTCATTCTTACCCCAATGCTCAGTAATTAAAAGGTTTTCAAGATAGATTTAAAACTTGGAGAATCAAAAAATAAAGTAGGCCATCAGTTGGCTAAACCATAATTTTAGATAGATGCTTTTGAATAAACAAAAGAGCTAATATTTATTGAAAAGAGCCTTAGGGGAATTATTGGGTCTTGTGTTGGACTGCTAGCTACAAGACAGATGGCTCAAATTCACCAATATCACAAAGGGGAAAAGAGGAGGCTGTCTACTTTGGAAAAGCTTTACAGCATCAGAAACCCATTAAAGGATTTTCCCCTTGAGAGCCCACTTTTCTTTTTCCTGATAATTATCAAAGAAATGGGGAAGTTGCTTGCCCTTCCTTTTTTCTGCTCTATTTATTTGGAATGCCCATCATCACTGCATATAGCAGGACAGGAAACAAACATTCTTTAAGAAAACAACAGACTAATTAGAGGACACCACAATTCATTTGCAGTTTGTTTCAACTCATCTGCCATCATTTATGTAGATTCCTCCCTATGTTTCCAGTTTCCTTTCCACTTTATCTTTGGGTAAATGCTGTCCTTCAGTCTTGCACACTTGGCTATTCTAACATGGCAGTGAGTTCAATTCCAGGTAGGAATGCTGACTAAAGGCCGTAATCTCTAGTTGTCCACCATTCTTGATCTGATCAATAGCCTGTCTCTTTTATTGGCACCTTCTTTTGAGTTCACATGACAGACTCAGAAGTCAGCTACAATTTATTCTGGGATTTGAAAGAAAGGCAAGGGACAAGCAAAACTAGTGCGCTTTAGAGCCCACAAAAGGCTGACTTCTGTGGAGACCCTACTGGCCATTGAGCAATTCAATAATTATTGCCCGCAGGCAGCTGAGGCAGTAGAAATCATGGCATTGATGGGGGAGGAGGAAGCCAAGGGACCTTGAGAAATTCAAGGCAGTTGTTTCTGTGATTGGCTACAGTGAAGCTGGGCTAGGGAAGCTTCTCCTACATGCTTTTGCTTTGAATTGAATGGACGTCAACCTGACCACACAGTAGTATACTACAGAGTGCTGCGCAATACACATGATTATAAAGTTAATGTACCCCTGGAATTCTGAAGGATTCAAATTAAATATCCACTGATGCCCTCATAAAAAGAAAAAATAAATATTCACCCCCTTTCTTTATATCTACAGTGCCTCCAAAGAATAGTGTATGTCTCTTGTACCACCATGGTTATTCAGACTAATCCCTTTGATTCTTGCAATGTCATTTTTGAACAATAAACCCTCTCCTACTGATGCTGTATGTAACTAGCCAATGAAGTAGGTTAAGACAATGAGACTGTGAGCTTTGAGTACCCCAGGTCTAGTTTCAGAGTACATTTTGTCATGCTTTCATGGGGTGTGGGTATTCAGTTAACCTCCTTGATACCAATTGAGAATAAACTATATGAGCAGTGACGAGTAATAACAAACAGAAATAACTTATAGTGTCATAGATCTTAGAACTAGAAATAATCTAAAGAGACCACTTAGCAGCAGAATGGTTCTCAACCTTCCTAATGCTGTGACCCTTTAATATAGTTCCTCATGTTGTGGCAACCCCCCCTCCCCCCCCCACACACACACCATAAAATTATTTTTGTTGCTACTTTATAACTCTAATTTTCTACTGGTATGAATCGGGTGACCCCTGTGAAAGGGTCATTCAACCCCCAAATGAGTCACAACACACAGATTGAGAACTGCTAATTTAGCAGAATGCAGCCTTGTAGAAACATACAAAATTCAGAGCTATACTCTAAATCTGTTCTTGTGTGTACTGTTCCAGAGAAATCCTGCAAATTTCAGGGAACACTATCACAGAGTTAAAGGAGTTTACTGAATGAAATTCTAAATAGTCACATAATCTGGTGTCAACTTGTGAAGGCGTGGAGTTTAGCCTGTCAATCAGGTCACAATTGGATAACCTCATTTGGATGCGTTAAGGAGATAAATAACTCGCTGGAGGTGGCATACACTGACTGTTGACAAAACAAATGGAATTTTGCTATATCTCTGAAGCCAGAGGAGCAACGTGAAGACCCCTGCCAGTACGGAAATGCTTACACCACCACTGGATCCAAAAGACCTTCCACCCACTGGTGTTTGGCATGTGACTCATAAATCTGAAGAGAAAATTATAGACTGGTATCACACATTCAGGCTAATATCAGACTTATAGATATGATCTGGACTGGGCTGAGATGTTTTCTCAATATTCAATTGCTCTTATATATAAAATTCTTTCCTATAGACATATTAGTGTCTGTGGATTTGTTTCTCTAATCTACCAGACTAAGACATTAGGGTCCCTTTGGAAGGGGATACTCGAGAAACAAATCTTGAAGATGGAGAGTGGATGCCTGTTTGACTTCTGCCTCATGGTAGTTTTAAGATATAGCAATGCAGTTTGCTAGATTGTTTTCAGCAAATAATATGGGAAGTTAAAATTTTGATTCTTTTGTTTAGTTGTTGTATTTGTTTATTCCTGTTTGAAATGATGAAAATGAATGTGATTAATGTATATTTTGAGCTCAGAGGACAAAATTGCCCCTTGAATTTCTAATAACTGCTTAGTGAAAGTAGCTGACAGAAAGCTTGGCTCTGGCTTTATGCTCTCAGAGTCATAAGGCCATATTTTGTATCAATGGAATAGTTTAGATCAAGCTTAAGAGAAGCTAAATAAGGATTGAACTTGACTATTTTATGAATTGAAATTAGTATCTGATTCTACTTTGTTCACACTGATTTCTTCTGTATATTATTGTTGTTGATATAAAGGGTGACAGAAATTAAAATTAGGAAGTGTGAAACTATATAGCTAGTGAGCCCACTTGCCTCGAGCCATTATAATTTGATCTTTAAATGGGTTTAGGACATGCCTGCAAAGAAAGCTCTGAAAAAATAAACCCCACTCAGGGTCTTGAGTGTTCAGGACATTCAAAGGTGAAGAGACTTCCCTAGAGGGCTGTTGACAGATTAAAGGGGAAAAAAGGAAATCTTTGGATTTTTGAATTTTGAATTAGTGGTTTTTGCCAGAAGCTGGAAAAAAATCTGGAACCATGAAGAAAACCTTATTTCTAGGACTGAAGGTTACGGGTAGTCTGTGGAAGCCTGGAATGTTTGCTAGGTGGTCATCTGTATCTACTTGTTGAGTGGAAGTGGGAGAAATTAAGCAATAAAAAGACGGTTGAGCCTGGTCACTAACACCCATGGACCTGGGTTACAGGGACTAGAGAAGATGAGAGTGGGTTGACTGGTCTGAAGTTCATGACATAGCAGAAGGGGGTTAAGGCTTGTTGAGAATTTGTGAGGAGCCCATCGTCTAAAGGTGAGGTGACCAATGGGCACCCTGGTGAGGTTAAGTGAGGCAGCCCATATTGAGTTGACCAGAACCCGACCAGAAGAAGAGAATATATTTGAGCCTGTGAACTGGTGCATATTGCTGCAGACTTCATGACTTGACTTTGCTTATGGATGCTGACTTCACAAGGTTCCAACTGGAATGAATATTCTTCATGTCAAAGAATATGATTGTTTCCTCAGAGCACTGGATTGATGTAAGTGGGCAGTATAGAAATTGGATACCCAAAATCGGGTAGATAAAATCATGAAGTGTTTGGCTTACAAACTTTCACAGGTGCTGGAATATATTCATAGGATTAAAGTGTAGATATTCACATAAGTATAGAATATTTTTTATTTAATCAGTTATCAAATGTTATGTTTAAATGAGGGTGGGATATTTTTAATTGTATTTTAGTTCTATTCTGTTAGGTACAGTTATGGTTTCATTATTGCTTGATTGAAAGTTATATATGACTAGAGTTGTGTGAAAGTGTCAAGTTGACAAGGGGTGAAGTTTAGCCTGTCAATCAGGTTGCCGCTTGATGACCTTATTTGGAGATGCTGAGGAGATAAATCCTACTCACTGGAAGCAGGACACATATTGATTTCCTGTAAGACATTCCTGTTGACAAGACATTTGGAGCTACTCCAAAGTCTGAAGTTGGAGGAGTCATGTGGAGTTCCACGTCCGTGTCGAGATGCTCTTACCACCACTGGATCCATAAAACTTTCTACCCATGGCCTGGGATCTTCCTGGATTTTTTGTCATTGTATATGTTGTGTGAGTCTGAAGAGGAAATTATAGACTGCTCTCAGACATATGGGCTAATATTGGACTTATGGATATGATCTGGACTGGGCTGAGATGTTTTCTCAGTAGTCAATGGCTCTTTCTTATACACACAAGTGTCCATGGATTTGTTTCGCTAGTCTTCCCAGACTAACACAAATTTCAACCACCAACTAGTCTGAGTGTAGAGACTGTATTTGCAATAGCAAAATAGTCACTCACCTTGGTGTGTCTGGTTAAGAAAGTTCAGAAAGATGTCAATCTGTAGTCATCTTGGTTCCTGTGTACTCTGTCTAGGAGCAATGCCATTCACATTGTTGATCAATGCATCAAGGAAAATCAAGGACACTTAGTTTAGATGGGAGCCTGTATATGGATTTTAGGGTTTTAATGTAATACACAGCCTTATGCAACCAGGTGTTCAGCACAGAAGAAGGACCCCAATGCATTGTGATTAAAAGATTATTAATAATACTCTCCAAAATCATAATGAATCTGTATAATCCAAGAGGGAAGATTGTTTTATTGCTTAAATACTATTATTTCTTTATCATACATTATCACTTGAAATGATTGTTGGTCAACCAGTTCTTTTTGGTACAATGATTCTTGTGATACATCCACACATATGATTTATTATTTCACGAGTAGTGTATTATTTAATGTGGCTCTACAAGCCAAAGTTTATAAATTCTATCAAAGACCTTTCCCTGCATGGGTCTGTTAAGAAAGTGAGGGAAGATACTAGGAGGATTCACCAGTGAGTAATTGTGAACAGGATTCCCTGTGATGCCATCTTACTGTGTATAAAATGATCCCTCAGAGAAACAGAAGAAGGGACCTCCTTACCAGCAAAAGCTGGCTAAAGCTGGCATCCTCTGCCCACCAAATCCCTGTGAAATGAACCTCCTGGAACCAGAAGACAGATAACATCAGAGGAACAGAACCAGAAGCAAGAGCTTGAAAGATAGTGATGGACATGCCAAACTATGGAGCAAGTAATGCTGACTGCTTTTGTGCATAAGGTTGGCCTGCAAATGGGGTGGCTCCAAGCAGTGAATTCAGGAAGCTAAGCTGGCTGACCCATCTAAGTAGAGCTGTGTGCTTTCGGGCCAAGATTTACTAGTATGGGATGTCTCTGGGCACTTAATTCAGAGAGCTGTTTTTGCTGGTCCTCTAAGCTTGAGCTGGATGTGTTTGGGTTAAGGTTTACAGTGGAGTAGTATGCCCCTTTGGGCATTTATTAGCATACCTGAAAAAAACTCAGTGATCACACAGCATTGTGTCCTTCTGTGCTGAACACCTGGTTTGCATCTATGGCTCTGTATTACATTAAAATCCTAAAATCCATGTACAGGCTCCCATCTAAACTAAGTCTCCCTTGACTTTCCTTGATGCATTGATCAACCAGGTGAATGGTGTTGCTCCTACACAGAGTACACAGGAACCAAGATGACTACAGATTGACTTCTTTCTGAACTTCCTTAACCAGACACCAAGGTCAGTGACTATTTTGCTATTGCAAACACTGTCCTCACACTCAGACTAGATGATGGGTGGAATTTGTGTAGATGAGCTAAACAAATCCATGGACACTCGTGTGTATAAGCATTTCTCATTGACATTATAATCTATTAATTTCCTTAACAACCCCTTAGAGCCATCATTTTGACTGTGATTTCTGTGTAGCCAATGGAAGAGTATTAGATCCTAAGAGAGGTGAAATAGAAAATATTAATCAATACAACACAATTGCGGATTAGGTGAAGGCTTACAAAGCAGATCATCAGTTTTCCATTCAAGAGTTCATCTAGATTTGGTTTTAAGTCGTCAGTTGTGATTCCCTCAATGTACCATCACTGATCACCATTTTCTCGGTGTTTCTCTTTCCAACTCTCCTTTCCTAACCTTTTGTGTTTTAGTCTTGGACAAATGAGGCCCTGTACATTTTAAATGGTTGATTATTCTACCATGAAGATGATTTCATTCAATACTTGAATGGTCACAGGGGTAGATATATAATCTATTGTCAATTTGAGTACTGTGAAGGGCTGGAATTTATCTTGTCAATCAGGTCCCAGTGTGATGACCTCATTTGGAGATGCTCAGAAGATAAGCAGTTCCCTGTCAGAGAAGACACAGGCTCACCCCCTGGGAGGTCTTTTAGCTGACATGGAGCTACGCTGGTGCCCTGACCTGGAGGAGCCACATGGAGAGCCCTGTCAGTGCTGAGATAATTCCACCACCACTCACCTCAAAGGCTTCAACCCATGGTCCTGTGATCATCCTACATTTGCCATCATTGCATGCGTTTCATGAGTCTGAAGAGCACTTTATAGATTGATGAGTTAATATCATACTATCATACAATGGACTTGATCTGCACTGGGATGAGATCTGAATATTCTCAATTACTCTTATATGTAAACCTTTCTTGGACACCTGTGATTCTCCTGGATTTGTTTCTCTAGTCTACCTCGACTAACACCGTAACTAAGGGCTATAGTCTTGGGGACTCCACTCTGGTGCTGAAGTTGATGCAATATGTGAATACATATATTTAGCTGAATATACATAATATGGAGGTTTCCAAAGTTTATGGGAAAAGATGGAAGGAAAAGAAAACATGCCTGCCTTCCTATGTCACAATGCAGGGCCGAAGGATGATGGAATCTGGAACCCCCTAGTTGCTAGGGGACCAACTGCAGCTGCAGCTCCACAGCTGGGACTTTTCCAGTTTTTCATCTCTCTTCAGCCATGTCACCACTGCAGGCTGCACTGCAGTACCCAGGGCCCCCACAGGTCAGAAGCTGTGTTGCCCACTGCCAGCACAGTGACGGCTTTGTGGTGCAGAGCATCTCTCACAAGGGATCTGTCCTAGGCACTGTCCCATCTGACCCTTTCCTCTTGGTGGCAGATTCAGTATCCTGACCTGTTCTCACCAGATCTCCTGGGTGAGCTTTCTATGCCTTCTGTCCAACAGTAAAACCTCCTCATTGCCAATGACAGTGCTGCCAACCAGCAAAGAAAGCCTGCAACAGAGGTCACAGTTGGCACACGTGAGCCCTCTCTGAGGAGAACATCCAAGTTGGTGGATGACTGGTGAGAAAGCAAAGCTTGGCTACTAGAAGTCAAAGCCTCCTGCCACCAGTGACCCTCTTGCCCCCTGCAAAGCCTCCCCACCATTGAGGACACAGCTGCCAACTTCAAAGGCTTTCAGCTAAGATCTCCCAAGAAGGTGCCTCACCCTAACCCCCTCCGCTCCCCAACCCAGTGAGGCCTAGCCTTCCATTGCAAAGCCTCCTTACCATAATTGGCCGACGTGATGTCCAGTAGAGTTTCCTTGCCCTGATTCAGTGGCACCGGTAAAATATCATCGCTGCCCAGATCCACAAGGTGGATGTTGGTTGACAGGCCACAGTTAGTGGTGGTAAGCATTGGCTTCTTGCTAATGAGGCTACAGTTGATCTTCATCCAATTCTCCCCACCAATGAGGGCACAGTTGACTCCTAACCCTAGAGCACAGAATCCACCCGACCCTCTCTCCCCAACAACGAGGACACAGGTAACACCCAGTCAAGCCTCCCCATCAACAAGGGCACAGCTGTCAATGGGCCTCCCTGCTGAGGCCATCTAAGAAGATGCCTTCTACAAACCCACCCCACCTCCCGCTTTGGGCATAATTGACACCCAGCCAAGCCTCCCCACCCAGGAGGGCATAGTTCCCCCCCACTGCTGCCATTGGCATAGCTGCCCACTGCAAAGCCAGCCTCTCTACCAATAGGGATACAGATGACATTCAGCCTGGCCTCCCTGTTGTCAGGGCCACATATGTTAGCTGTGGTGCCTGCCATCTCACTGCCACCATTCCAAAAAGCGTCTGCTATCAAACCTTGCTGCCGCCACCTTCCCAACTATACATGTAAAGCCTTTCGTCAAGGGGGACATAATTCATGCTTAGCCAAGCCCATGCCAATGAGGGTACAGTTGAGACCAAGTCATGCCACCTCATCAATGAGGGCACAAGTGCCACCTGGCCCAGGCTACCCTATAAGAGTACACAGCCGACCTCCAGATAAGATACCTCATCAATAAAGTCATCGGGCCATCAAACCAGGCCTTCCTGCCACAGTCTTGACAGCTACCTACCAAAAATTATCCCCACCAATGAGAGCACAGCTGACCCCCCAAGCATGTCTCACCATCAGTGAGGGCAAAGCTGAGCCCCAGCAAAGACTCGCTGCTTACAAGGACACTGATGTCACCACCCAAGCCTAACCAACACCAATGGCATAATTGACATCCAGGCAAGCCTCCCCACTGAGGAGGACACAGTTGATCCACAGCCGTATCTTCTTGCCAACAAGCACACAGCCAGCCTCCAACACAGCCTCCCATCAATCAAGACACATATGTCATGCAGCCCATACCATCCAAGAAGGGTACCAATGCCACCAAAGCAAGCTTCCTAGCCAGTGAGGGAACAGCTGTCAGCCTAGGAAATCTCCCTGCAAATGAGGACATCAGTGCTCCAGCAAAGCCCCTCACCCATGAGGGCACAGCTGACACAAGCCAAGTCTCCCCATCAATGAAGGCACAGCTGATCCCCAGCCAACCCTCCCCATTGCCAAGGACACAGCAGGTGCCCAGCCAAGTCTCCTTGCCAACGAGGGCACAGCTGACCGCCCAGCCAATATGCCTTGCCAAGGAGGGCACAGATGACACCCAGTCAAGCCTTCCTGCCAAGAAAGGCACAGCTGGAGCCCAACAAAGCTGCGCTGCCAACAAGGGACAGGTGACATGTCACCGAGCCTCCCCTTTGCTGAGGACACATCTCTCAGCTGCAATGTCTCCCACTGCAATTGTGCAAGAAAGCATCCCTCCTCCCCCAACCTCCCTGCCTGTCAGGCCTGACTGACCACCACAGCAACACATCAACTGACCACCAGAAAAGCCTACCTGCATGGGGCACATCTGCCCTGCTGCCAAGCCTCTCACCAAAAGCTGATCCCCAGCAAAGCCCCCACCAATGAGGGCACAGATGCCGCTGAGTCAAGCCTTTCTGGCACCTGTGACAAACTTACTCCAAGGATAGCCTCCCCACTACTGAGAGCACAACTACTAGCGTCAAAGCCTCGGAGCTGCCAACATCCAAGAACGTGCCTCCCCCCTAAACCACCGGCTACCCATGAAGGTACAGTGGTACCCACAAAGCCTTCCTGAAAATGAGGGCAGAGCTGACCCACAGGCAAGCCTCCCTGACACCAAGGGCTCGGGTGCCACCCAGCCAAGCCTCCCGGCCAATGAGAGGACACATGATGCCTAGACAAACCTACCCATTACAGAGGGCACAGCTGACCCTAAGGAAGGTTCTAGGTTGCTGCAAGCACAGCTGTCATGTGAGTACTTTGCCTGCTGCAACCATCCCAGAAGGTACCCCATCCCCAACTTCCCCACTGCCACCAGCTGACAAGGGCACAGCTAACCCCCAGCAAAGTCTCTCTGCCCACAGGGGCACAGATGGCAACCCACTCACCACCTTTGAGGGGCAAGTTACCCAACAGCACCACTTCTCTGCCATTGTGAAACAAAAATCATCTTCCAAGGTTAATTCACCTGGAGTGGCAGAATTGGGCTCCAAAGTCCAAAGCCTGTCCAATCACAGCCCTTTACACCTCTTATAAAACAGAAGTGATGGGACACAGGGGACACAGCAAGGAAGATCAGCTGGAAGCGTCCTGATGCCAGAAGACTTTGGACAGGAAGATGGACTGACACCTGTCCATAGGAAGATCTGTTGAGCAAGACCTGGGTTCTGCAATAGGGACAATGGAAAGGCAGACACAAAAGCATTTCATTTCCTTTACAGCTTCAGATGCCTGGAACAATGTCCACTTAACAGGTCTTCCGTAAGAGAAGCACCATTCTCAAAGTGCGGTTTGGTGGTCCTCTGACCCCAGTTCCACCTTACAAATCCGGCTAGACCACAGCATGGACACTGGTACAGATAAGAGCTCTGGACACAATCCAGGACAGATGACCCCTCAGGAACAGTAATGGGAGTAGCAATACTATGAGGGTAGGGGAAAGGTGGAAGGAAAAGGTTGAGAAAGGGGAGAACTGAGCAATGATAGATATATAATTGTCCCTCTTGGAGGGGGTGGGTATGACCAACAGACATGGGTGAAGGGGTGGGGGGAGCAGACGGTGTTAAGATATGAAAATAATAATTTATATATTATCAAGGGTTCATGAGGGTGGGAGGGGTAAATAAAGAGTTAATACCAAGGGCTCAAGTAGAAAATGTTTTGAAAATGATAATGGCAACATAGGTACAAATATGCTTGATACAATTACTGAATGGATTGTATAAGAGCTGTAAGATCACCCAAGAAAATGATTTTGTTTCTGTTTTTAAGAAAATGATTTATATAAAAACAAAACCAAAAATATTTTGGGTCTCCTCCCCCAAAACCAGGTCTCTGTGATTTGGAGCCACTGAATGAGGTGGGTTAGGTTGGGCAGCAGTGAAAGACCGCTTTCTGTGATGTAAGTAATTTCCTTTATTGCAAAATCTTGGCACGATCTCTCAAGTTACAGCACTTGCCCCAGTTCAGTCACATTTAATTAGCAGGGTTGACCCACTGAAAAATCAGCCATTGAACCTACCAGCTACTCATAGCGTTCCCTTTTAGAAACCCACAGGGGCAGTCCTACTTTCTCTTGTCCGTGACTATGAATTGGCATCAGCCTGATGGCAGTGGGTTGGATTTTAGGTTTGGTACCAAATTTACTTTATTTCATGTGAGAAACAATTGTGTCTATTGAGCCATTGAGTCTGTTCAGCCTCCTAAAAACCCAATGGGAAATGTCCTAGTGGTGGAGTGGTTAGGAGCAGACTGCTCAGTGCAAGGTGAGCAGTTCAAAATCACCAGTCCTTCCTTCCAAGAAACACCAGGACTTCTTCCATAGAAAGATACAGTCTCGGAGTCTCATGGGGGCAGTTCTAGCTTGTTCTGCAGGGTCTCTCTGAGCGGGCATCAGCTCCACAGCAGGGAGCCTTGGTTTAGCAATCAAATAGGGCAGAGTTTGCTTTGTGGAAATGGTAATTTATAAATTATCAAGGACTCATGAAGGTGGGAGGGGGGAAAGAGAAGCGTTGATACCAAGTAGAAAAGGTTTTGGAAATGATAACGGCAACATAGGTACAGATGTGCTTGATACAATTGCCAGGGACCCCCATAGGACAGAGGAGAGTTGCTGCTCAAGGTTTCCAAGGCTGCAAACATTACTGGAGTGAGACTCCTCATCTCTTTCCTGCTGCACAAGCTGGGGTTTGGAACTGCTGACATTGTGGCTGATGCAATCCACTAACCTCATCACCAGGGTCCTTTATTTTATAAAAAACACTACTAAACTCCATGTATAGTGCCTTGCCATTCATAATTATTCCTGGTAAATATGACATTATGTAATCCCATTTTCTTTGTTTTACATTTTTTAAACTTTTAAAACAAATGGCAAGAAGATGCTAAAAGAGCTATCCTGTTTTGACAAACACTTGCAATATCTTTGCATTTCCATACCCAGGTCAGGGGCTTAATGAAAGTGACTAGTCATTGTTGACATGTTAAGAACCACAGAGGAATGCAAAGGAAAAATTGCATGGCCTTCATCTTGACAGCATCAATGTATCTCAAAACTATAACTTTATAACTTCAATTTCTATTTTCAAGTGCAACAAAGAAGATGAAATCATGCTTGAAAACTTCTAGAATACAAGACAAGTATTTTCCTGATCAAGAAAACATGGAAGGTAGATACAACTATTAGAAGAAAAGGTGAGTCTTGGAAAATAATTTCTATTAAAATAAAATTTTAGCATACTGAGTAGAGGTTGTATTTTGAAACAAAATTTCATTTAATTTAATAGCTCTGACAAGACAGGAAGATACTAACTATAGTTGTCTTTACATGTCACCTATTTGTGATTTCATTCAACTTCTGAATATTGAACATTAGGATCCTGGTAGTGCTGGAGATGAGACTGTTAACCTACCTCAAGTTCTGCAGTTCAAACCCACTAGTCTTCCTAAGGCAGAAAGATGAGGTTTTCTGCATCTGGGAAGGTTTAAAGTTTTTCTGGAAACCTTAAGGAGCATTCCCACTAGGTTTTTAAAGATTTCTCCATGAGGTAGAATCAATGTGATGGTGGTCGGTGTATGTTTTAGGTTTATGTACTACATTATTTCCAACACATGGTTCTCAAGTAGTTCAGAGTCCAGTAGAAGAAATGGATGTGAGGGGGTTGGGAGGGAAGGTATTTTAAGATAATAAGTGTTATTACAGGAATATTGAATTGATAGTTTTGTGGATTAGCATGTATTTTCAGAGAAAAGGATCTTTTCTAGCTACATTTAACAGTAAGTGATTTATTGCATTCCTTATCCATTAGACCTAAACATTGGTCTGAGTGACTCTAAAAGCAAGAAAAGTAAACGTGAAAGAATTTTGATTCATCTGTGACATAGAAGTTAGTTTCAAACACACCAAAAAAAGTGATTTACTGTAGTCCAGCGGGGCAATTTGGGAAGTTGAAGTCTCAGGATCTAACTTGAGATTCATGGACTATTGCCTGCTGTGTTGAGACGCTGCCTCCCTCGCTGCCAGCTCCTTCACTACTCTCTAGGATCTAATTTTAGAGTGATACTTGAAAAGAGTGAATTGAGTAAACATCTGGATCGGACAGGCAGGTAAGGGAAAAGGGAGAGGATTTAGAGTTGCAGAGAAAATGTGCAATATTGAGGCCGATTGGGAGAATATTCAGCTTTGATTGTGTGGAGTTTGGACAGCTTCTGAGACATCTGCATATACATGTGCCAAAGACCAGTGAACAGCGGGATCTTGGAATTGGGTGAAATTGGATATGGATATGTGGGTTTGGAAATAGTGAAGTCCGAGTCACTAGAAGTAGGAGAGGAGAAGGACCTTTAAGGAAGGGAATTTTCTATTGCATTTAGTGTTAGCAAGTCAGTAGAGCTTTGACCTGAGCAGCAGCTTGGGGCCAGGAAGAGGTGATTAGATTGAAATGCATTGAAAGTAGAATGGTAGACTAAAAATCACAGTCAAAGAGAAAAAAAGTATTCTTTTAGAATTCTTTATTACTAAAGAACACAGTAAGAAGTATGGTGTTGTAAAATTACTTGATATGGTTCTTCTTGGGTCATACAAATGCAAGTATGAGGTACTCAGAGGGAATGGACCATTTCTGTCATCCCTCAGGGGTACATACATATGCCACATTAGAAGCAAGAAGAGAGAATCCTGTGACCTTCAGGAAAGAAGAGGCAGCAGCAGGATGGGCTTAAGATCCCTTTCTGAAGTGCCAAAGGCTGCAGGGACACTCATGGGTGCAGCACGGAGACTATGAGACAGAGCAGGGCAGCAGCCTGGAGACCTTGCGGCAAAGTGGCAGGCCTTGTGGCTCAGAGGCTAAAAGCTCAACAGAGACATGCCTGCCAGCAGGGTTAAGAAAAGGTGTTTTAGACAAAACCGTGACTTTAATATTCCATAACCTAATAGACTCCATAATGGTGATTATTTTCTGACTTGTGTGTGACCATTGCAAGGAGTTATGGAACCCAGTAAGAAGTGGTGATAAAAGGAAGGAGTTTGGTCCACTGATAACATACTAGAACTGTAATATAGTTTAAGATTTTGTCTGTTAAGATTTAGTTCAATAAAACAAAATAAAACAAAATGAATTATCTCCTCTCCTGCCATAAAATTTTCTGTTAAACATGATCAGTAAAGATGTCGTAATTTGGTAAGGAGGCAAGCAGGGCCATTTCAGTCAGCTATGGAGCCTGAGACCTGGGGGTAGCAGTCTGACTGTCACTAGAGAAAGTTAGATGTCAAGTGATGGTCCCTGGGGCAATTGTTTGGGACCCTTTGGTTAATTATTTCCTGGGGATATTTCAGTGCTACCCATACCTATAAAGCAGCCAGGTGTCAAAATAGACTTGGTGGCATTGAGTTTTAGGTTGGCGGCCATTGCAAAACCTGGCTTTTGTCACATTGTTTGAGGTATATAACTTCCTTGATTTTTCACTGAATCTTTGAAGCAGTTTGGAAGTAGCAAGCCCCACTGTTTCCTTATCTCTACTGCTGTAGAAATAAACTTACAGTTTCTGAATCAGTTTGGTCTCTGTCTAACTATAACAGTGACAGGTATTCTTAGACGTGTTTGTCTTCTGGCAAAAAGTAATTCTGTGGATAAATGATTGATGTCAGAATAGGCTAAAGAAGTGTATAGTTGACTTCTGCCTTAAGGCAATTGGCCTTGACCTGGGGTAACTTTGGATTATCTTCCTTTGTGTAGGCAGACAAGAGGCCCTGCCTTGCCATTTCTTCAGGAGTGAGGGCTACAATAGTCTGGTAGCCAGTTGGAAAGAGAATCCAGCCAGAAAAATTGCATATTATTTTAGTTACATTTTTGTTTGTTTTTTACTGTAATAAGAGGAGAGATATGATGTATTTACAGATAAAAAAAAGAAATAACGAGAAAGTTAAAATTTGGAAATACACTCCCCAAAAGGCCTATTAAAAATAAAACAAGTCTTTATAGATCAAAGTGTTTAGCTGAAGGGAAAGAAAGTCAAGGATTTTAAGATGGAGGTTTTGGAGATCCATGTAAAAGTTTACTCACCTCTCTTGTAAATTCTTTCCCCATTTCTTTCACTCACCTTCTTGCCCTTTCTATGACAATCATCCTCTCATAATAAGAGTTAGAGAACAATGTCAGGAAGCTTTGATGACAAATTAAAGAAGAAATCTACTCCCCCTGACCCTGAGGGGAACAAACAACAGAAACATGGGTAAAAGGAGACAGCGGATGGTGTATAATATGAAAATAAAAATAATTTATAAATTATCAAGGGTTCATGAGGGTGGGAGGGCAGGGAAAGAGGGGGAAAAAGAGGTGGTACCAAGGGCTCAAGTAGAAAGAAATGTTTTGGAAATGCTGATGGAAACATGTACAAATGTGCTTGATACAATTGATGTATGGATTTTTATAAGAGTTGCAAGAACACCAAAGGAAAAGATTTGTTAAAGTTTAAAAAATAAGTGTTTGGTTTGTATCAAATTTCAGAGTTAATCTGATCATTTCCATTTACTCTTTGAACTCTCCCTACACTGAGTTACATTTTAGCAAACTTCATTGAAGTCACACCTCTCCAAAACCCTGCCACCAAACATACTGTAAACATCATAACTTTAATTTATAAATGTATTGTCCAAACAGGAATAAATAAGCCAACACGAACTTTGTGAAATAAAAAAATCAAAATACGAAGGAAATGTTACTCCAATTTAAAATTCCAATTCTACCTATGCCTTAATGAAAAAATGTAAAAAGACAAAATTTATCACAATGCATGGGATATTTCGATACTATTAGAAAACATGGTGTAACAGATTTGAGATATCGAATGTCAGACCCACTATTGAATCATAAAACTCTAACCTCTCTACATCTCAGCCCTACTTCTGGTTCCCTTGATCAAAACATGTTTATTTCCTGAGCAAAAAAAGAAGCAATATTAGAGTATAGATTTTGTGACATTTAATGACCATGAATTGAAGCTGACATGGAGAATAGAAAGAGCAGGTGACTTGTGACAGATACAAATAATGCACTGAAGTCTTTAGGCATAGCATGAGTATGGGTTTATCTGACTTATAATTTTTCAAACACCACTACAACTAATACAATTAGCCTTTAAAATTATTGTTAAGGCCAACTTGACTACTTGTAATAAAGGGTATTAGATTTGCAATGTACTGTAAAGAACTACAAATCTTGCCTATATTTCAATCATGAAGCTGATGCTTTGAATTTATCGATCTATATATTGACTTGATTATTTGTACTGTGCACATCATTGACTAAGTTATCTCTGCCCTTACACACACTATGTCAACCACTTGTACATACAAAATTTGCCTTCAATATTCTGTAAGGTAATACAAACATGGAATGAATAGAAATAAAGGAATAAAGGATACATTCCAATTACATTCAATAAAATTAACATGAATAAAAGTGAACATTGAGCTTAAGAATGTAGCAACTAATCAATAATCTAAATTTAAGTGATTGTGAATACTTCATGCAATTGGGGTACATAGCATAAAATAGACCCCCCAAAAAAAGATATATTTATATTACAAGCTGTTAGATGATCACATTCTTGTTCTGTAGCATCTTAGTTTCTCTCAATCTACCTTCTGGTCAAAGCACTCTGATATGAAACACACACTCTCCCTTGAAACAGTTTTCTTAGATATGGTTTACCTTTTAAAACTGCATGTGCCTATATTTATTTTTAAAACACTAATTCACTTTTCTCAAAATAAAGAAGCAAGTATAAAATATTCCCAATCTTACTATTCACTTGACTCCTATGACAAATTCTAATAATCATATTTATTTTCATAAAAGGTATCTTATATCACCTTTCTTTTTTCCCCATTAAAACTGACCTTAAAGATTTTTTTTTTGGGGGGGGGAGGGGCGGGGCATCACAGCTCTCCAGTGGTGACCTTAAAGATTTTTACAAGCTTAAATGTTTTTACATTACGTATCAGATTATACATATCAGAGTATATAATATCAGAATATACAATAATGTCTATTTATTCTGATGCATTAATCTATCTCATTTTGACAAATAGCATTTTGCTCTGAGAAACATGTTATTATAAATGAATGGGGTTGCAGAAGAATGAGAAGCACACGGAATGAACTCATAAGAAAGCAGAGGGCTAAAGCTTGCTCAGGCATGTAGCAAAGAACTGAGCTATGTCTTCTCTGTTTACTCGTACTCAGATTTGGGAATACTTGACTAGTTGCATTTACTTAGAATTTTTTAAAAATTTGATAAGTAACATTCTTGGAACAACATTATCTAAAAATCCAGGTTATCAGATGCGTTAAAAATATAATCTACAAAGCAGAGACCAAACAAGCTCCAGTATAACATTCTTTTTCAAGGATGTCTCCTTGATATTAATAAATGCCTACCTGCAGATTATTATTGACCGCGAATGTCCATCCTTGAAGTTTAGATTTGTATCCAAGTTCTAGTCATGCTTCAGCTACAGAAACAAATCTTCAATAAATATCTTTTTCATAAATTTTGACAATATTTTGAAAGTATATTGATAGGTTAGATTTCTAAAAATGAACACAGGATGCTTTTAAAATTTTGATAAGCATTTTCAAATTGTTCTCCACAAAAGTTGTGGTACTATGTTATAGTCCCAAAGACAGTGATTGAGACAGCTCATTAATACACACACTGGTCACCACTGGGGAAAAAAATCCAGCTCCCTTAATTATTGACCATTGACAAAAAGGAGAAAAGTACAATCTGTTTTTCATAATTTGCATTTCCTCAACTATTGCTGAGATTGAACACCATATGCATGCACTATATGGTCATTTGCTTGGTTTTTGTCTGTTTGTTTTTTCACTCTTTGCTCTTTTGAGGGGCCCTGCTGATACAATTGGTCATGTGCTCCGAGACTATCCAGACAGGTCGGGGGTTGTAGCACACAGGCCACGTGTGGGAGGAAGCTGTGGCAACCTGCTTCTAAAGGGTCACTTCAGAGTCTGATTTAGCAACAACTGCTTTGGGTTTGGTTTTGCTCTTTGGAGAAATTTTTTTCCTCAGTATTTGGCATAAACTCTTTGCAAATTTTGAAAATAAACTATTGTCATGCAAAAGCTTTACCAAGAACATAGTGCTCTTGGAATTCATTTATTGTCATTTAAAACTTTTTATTCTCTGGAGAAACATGACTCTACTCCCATCAACAGTTAGAGTCTTAGAGGATTGCTGTGAATCAGCATGGAGTCGATGGCGATGAGTGTAGTGTAAAGATGTTATTGCTGTTATTAATTTTATAAGATCAAAATTTTCAATTGTACAATTAATGGCTGCTTTAAGCACTCTTTCAAGTTCCAATAACATGTGCAGATTTACTTAAACTTTTTATTTATTTAACTGAAGACTTTTTTGTGTTTTCTAAACTTTTGACTTATTTGGAATATATTTATGTCAGTTCTAATTAGTAGCAGCGTCCACTCTAAACTCATTGCATTGAGTCAACTCTAGCACACATGGACCTTTTAGCAAAGGGCTTCTAAGTCTGCAAATGCTCACATGAGAAGACTGACACACTGTTTCCCACAGAGCAGCTGGTCGGGGCTCCAGTCACTGGCCTTTTCTCTAGAAACCCTGTGCATAGCCACTGTACTTCCAGGATTCCTCAGTGTCTACAATACTTAATAAATACTGATTTTCAACTCTGAAACTGAATATACTATCATTATCTTCCATCAAGAAGTCCCAGGGTGGTGCCAAAGGTTAAATGTCTTAAGTCCACTCAGACATGCTCTGCATGAAAGACCTAGCAGTCTACTTCTGAACAAACGACCACCGGAAACCCTGTGGAGTAGTTCTACTCAGACACATACAGGGTTCTCACAAGGTAATTTCACAAAGTCCAGTGTCTCAGTTTATTTGCTCAGCATACAGACTAAGTCAACAAAGTGATAGGTTACTACCCTGATGCCGACACATTTCTGTGGATGAGTTGGATTATATGAAAAAGAACATAGCATCGGGATTGGAGGAAAACTCATTAACAACTTGCTTTGTGCAGATGATACAATCTTGCTTGTTGAATACAAAGATGTTTTGAAGCACTTGTGAAGATCTACACCTTCAGTTTTCCACATAGAATATATACCTAGACATATAGAAAGCGAAAGTTCTTGCTAGTGGACCAATAAACAATATCATGATAAGCAGATAAAAGATTAAAGTTGTCAAGCATTTCATTTTACTTGGATGTACAATCAATGCAAGAAATGTATTGCATTGGGAAGAACTACTAAAAGGTGTTCTTAAAAGTGTAAAAGCAAAAAGATGTCAAATACCAAAACTAAGATGTGCCTGACATAACCAGGCATATAAGCTAAGGCATTTTTAATCAAATCATAAGTGGGAGAAATTTGGACAATATATAAGGAAGACCAAAAGAATGGATGTCTTTGCATTAAGATGATGGTAAGAATGCTAAGTACACCATGGAAGCAAAAAAACCCCCAAAACTCTGTCATGTAAGAAGTACAGCCAGAATTTTCCCTAGAAGTGAGGATGGAGATACAGTCTGAAGTATTTTGTATATTTTCTGAAGGGACCACTCCCTGGAGAATTGCATCGTACTTGGTAGTATGTCTGCATAAAATAGGAAGATCCCAGGCAGTTGTATTGACATAGTGGCTGCAACAATAAGCAAAAACGTAGCAAGAGTTGTGGATAAGTTGTGAGCCCCAGCAGTAAATAGGTTCTCTATGAATTGAATAGACTCACTGGTACCCTCAAGCAACAATGTGGCAACTAGTACTAGTTGTATCATCAGTTAAAAACTCAAGATAACTTAGACCAATATTATTGCTTTAGCTCTTTTTTCTCCATATCACACCAGCATAAGTAATTTCATAAGATTAGAAAAGTTTAGGGCTGAGCCCCGGTGGCGTAGTGGTTGAATGCAGGACTACAGCTCACTGGGTTGGCGGTTCAAATCCAGCAGCAGCTTTCCAGGAGCAAAGCTGGGCCTCCTACTCCCACCTGGGGGCAGTCTGGGGGCAGTGATGCCCACAAAACAAAAACAAAAACAAAACAAGAATAGAAAAGTTTGCCTGAACAACTTTTGTCTTTTTAAAAAATGGTTATCATTCCTTAAAATAGTCAAGTCTGACTGATAATGACCCTATAAGATAGAGTAGAATTGCGCCTTGAGTTTTTGAGCTCATAAATCTTTAAAAAAAATACTTTTATTGGGATTTGTGTTAGTTTGGGTAGACCAGAGAAACAAATTCATAGATATGCATATGGATATAAGGGCAAGGTTTATATGCAAGAGGAATGGAACACTGAGAAAGCATCTCAGCCCAGTCCAGTTCAAAGTCATAAGTCCAATTTTAGCACATATACCTGATACCAGTCTATAAAGTCTCCTTCCGACTCACGAAGTCACAGCCCAGTGTGTGTAGAGTCCTAGCACTGGTAGGGGTCTCTCCATGACTCCTCACTTCCAGGGCTCAGGATCCATGAACAGCATCTAGTTGTGGTAGAAGCAACTTCAGCTTCAGATGTCTGTTCCATCAGGGCAAGGCCATGTGGCCTCTCTTCCGGCCTCTTCAGCTCCTCAGACGCAGCCACCTTGTCTTTTCTGTACTTCATCATCTCAGAGACTGACTCCCAACAACTGAGGAAATGGCTTCTCATCTCCAACAGGGAAATACCACGAGATTTCCCAGAAGTCTCAGGAGAAAGCCATGCCCACATAGAGGCCTCATTGGCTATCTCCAGATTAATAGGCTAGACTCCACCCCTACATCTCAATCATGAAATTTGACAACTCCAATACATGACTGCCACAGGGTCTGTTACCATCTTTTATCACAATCCATACATTCCTCCAGTGTGTCAAGCACATATGCCCATACGCCGCCATCATCATTTTGAAAGCATTCTCTTTCTACTTCTTTATAGAAGTTGAAAGTCTCATCATTCTCTCAAAGAGCAGCTGGTGGGATCTAACGACTGCCACTGATGTGTCAGTTACATAAGCTCCTGTCAACTTGCGAAGGGGTGGAGTCTAGCTCTTCTCCATATCGTTCCAACATAAGTAATTTCATAAGACTAGAAAAGTTTGCCTGGACAACTTTTGCCTTTTAAAAATGGTTATCATTCTTAAAAAAAAAAAAAACATCACTGCTCTCTAGTCAAGTCTGACTGATAAGGACACTATAAAGTAGAGGAGAATTGGGCTAATTCAGGCCACAGCTTGAAAAAGAGCATATGAAAAAGAGCATAGCATCAGGATTGGAGGAAGACTTATCAGTGACTTGGTATGTGCAGCTGATACAACCTTGCTTGTCTTACTTATTACCTCTCTCTAGCTGATATACTCCTTCATATTTCATACCTGGATGATCACTTCATCCATACCTTATCTGGCTTAGGATAGGTGGCTTAAGAAATGTGTCTTAACTTAGTCAGCTAATTAAAGCCAAGGTTAAAAAAAAAGACAACAAACTATGAGTTAGTTAGGCTGCAGCTTTGACAGCATCATTTGGAGCCCCTAAGGAGATAAACTGCTTGCTGGAGGTGAAATGTGCGCTCACTCCCTTGGAAACATTAAGGAGGACGAGCCTGACTTAGCTATGCTGCCGCGGCCAGAGCTCCGGAGCAGGACAAGCCGTGTGGAGACCCCTGCCAGAGCTGAGGTGCTTACCCTGCCACTGTGTTCACACGACTGTCCACCCAGCAGCCTGTGATCCTCCTGCGTTCATTGTCATTGCATGTGTTTCATGAGTCTGAAGAGAGCTTTATAAATTGGGTTCACACTTGTGGGCTAATATTGGACTTGGGGACGTGATCTGCATTGGGCTGGAACGTTTTCTTAATATACAATTGCTCTCATATAAAGTTCTCTCTTACACACATATGAATGTCAAGGATTTTGCTTACCAACCCAGACAAATGCACTACCTGAAGTGTTCAGCGACGTTGATTATGTGTTTCCAGTTGTGCGACCGTTTACCTCCTTCTCTGAGTTAATCTTTCAAATTGCTGTTGCCAATCATCTCCTTTGTAGGTTGTTCTTTCCAGGTATAGCCAAAGCCCAATTGACATCCTATGGCTATTACTTCTGATTCTCCTTGAAAATTATGTTTTCATTAACTTTTTAGTGAGAGATCAGCATGAAGAGTCAAATATTTAGATCTGTTAATTAAACTGCCTTATCCCTAGATTCTGCCATTTACTTGCTGTATCACTTGATTAATTATTTGACCCTTAAGAGAGTCAGTGGTAATAGTGGAAATCCTTGTAGAGGGGATAATTCATGTAGCATGCTATGTTATGCCTGCTACATTAAGTGATTAGGAAATTTTTATGGATAATTATGTTAATTTAACTTAAGGTTAAAAATGCTTGTCTTTCTCTACAGGAGTATTTTATATTCCCATCTTGTTGACCCTTCAAATAGCTTTTTTAGCCTAAATATTGCCAGTGAATGTAGCCACTTTCAAGAAGAAGCTTGAAGAACCGTTGTGTGCTTCCATCATCTCCCGCCTTACTCTTTTTGTGAGATCAGAAGTCCCATATAAAAACTGCTCCTTCAGCCTGGATAAAGACCCAAAGAACAGAAGCAGGGCTGCCTGTGATGGCCGTGCAACTTAATCAAGAAATAAACCTTGTTGGTCGTGTTAAGTCAATGAGCCTGTGCGTGTTAAGGGAAGGTCAATGGTTTGAATCTGCTAGCCGCTCCATGGAAGCACGATGTAGCAGTCAGTTCTGCCTTGGGAGCTTCGTGGGGCAGTTCTGCTCTGTCCTACGGGGTTGCAATGAGGAAGAACCCATTCAACGGCAGTAGTTTTGGCCTCTTAGATCACTGAGAATTGATATTTTTGTTTTCCCTTTTTAACTTTGGCTTTAGGTAACTAACAAAATAGTTTAGCTCACATTTCTTGCACACCTTTCCTAAGCCAGATAACATATGGATGAAGTGATTAGCCAGGTATGAAATATATTGAAGAAGAATGTAGACTAGGGAGAGGTAATAAGAGGAAGAGAAGATATAATGAGGCAGAAGGGGGGTGATGATCAACTGAAGAAGAAGGGAGAAGAGGAAATATGTAATCATTGCCACAATTAGAGAAACCTTTCTCTGTAAATGTCAGCTTAAATTGATCAAATTATAAATGTTAATGAATAAAATTACTAAATTACGAGATCTTTCTTAAGGAAAGAGTGCAGTTCTCTGATACCAGTTATGCATGTCTTCTATTACAAGAAGTGAAAAGATCAAGTATTGTAGTGTTGTTAGTTAAGGTTTGTGTGTGTGGGGGGGGGTGGGGGGGTGCATCACTGCCCTGGTGAAAGTGGGAGGCCCAGCCTTGCTCCTGGACAGCTGTTGCTGGATTTGAACCGCCAACCCAGTGGGCCGCAGTCCCGCACTCAACCACTATACCACTGGGGCTCAGCCCTGTTAGTTAAGGTTTTATGTTAACTTGACTGGACCAAGATTCTCAGTGGTTTGGCAGTTAATACCCAGTAGCCTTTGTGAACTGACCTAACAATCTCATCACAGCCAATTAGTTGTAAGTATCCATAATGGGATAAAATAGCTTTGAATGAAACAGTCTTATTCAGGTCAGAACTCTGATGCAATTAATTAACTTAGAACAGCTGTGCTCAACCTGTGGGTTGTGGCTATACATTCTCTAAATATTGTTTTCTTTTTCTAGCTTACAAAACAAAACAATGCAAAGCAAAAACTATATGCAATCAATTTAGGCTGTTTTAATAACTCAACGAGATTATCAAGTGGCCAGACTCTTTGTATATTTCTATTTCACCATTAAAGAAGATTTGTTTTCTTCTATGTCTGTTACCTCATAGTCATAAGATGACTGCCCCCTAACTGGAACCCCTCAGACTTTACATCTACATTTCAGGTAATAAGAAGAATAGTCAGTAATAGTTAGCTCTACTTTATCTATGTTCCAGAATGTCTACTGTCCACTGATTATTATTCCTTCGTCCCTCCTACAGTCTCCTCTGTATCACAGGGTGAAAGCTCACAAATACATCTGCAATACATGCATTGCCACTGAGTCGTTGATAAGTCATAGTACCCATATATGAAAGAGTATACTACCCTACGGCTTCCAAGTCTGTGAACTTCATGGGAACAGATAGACACATTGTTCTCTTAAGGCATGACTGGGACATAGGTTCCAACATGCTTAGCTTACTTTTCCCACTTTTCAGGAAAAATAAAAGACTTGATCCCTTCCCCCTTGGCAATTATATCCATTGTAATAAAGTCCATAATCCAGGACAAAGTGCAGGCATGTGCTTTTTGCAGCCCCACTGGCTCTTCCAAGTGCTTCCCTGGGTGTGGTAGCATCTACTTTGGGTAACACAAGGGTAGATTCAAATAGAGATCATCCACCAGCGACTCCACAGGAGCAAAGGCTGGGCCTCCTACTCCCACCACCAGAGGGCAGCGATGCCCAAAAAACAAACAAAAAAATCAAATAGAGATCATCCTCGAGCAGCCAAGTACTTAACCCCCATGCCACCAGGATCACTTGTTCTCAACTCTTTCCACAAACCTGCTAGTTTAGAGTCTGCCCATGAGAAGCCCTACCAGTGATTGGAAAAAGAGAGGAGAAGCTGTACTTCTCTGATTACAACCTGAGATCTCAACTGAGATAACTGGAGGTAACCTCCTTTGAATCCTGGGAATTCACTTAAGAGTCATCCCACTTAGGCAGCAGTGAAATCTTTAGCTGCCACTTCCTTGGTTTGAGTCCTTGTGAAATGTAGGCCTCATTAAGGCCGGCAAATTTATGGATAACAACTTCTGTGCTATCTCTTATGATTTCCTTAAAGCTATTTTCCCATAGTTTAATACATTTCTGTTAAAATAGAATGCTTAGCCCCAGTCACAATGGGGTAGCCATTTTATTCTCAGTGCTGCTATTGTTTGTTTCATTGTTGTATATCAAGTTGCTCTGGCTTCATGGATTTCACCCTGCTGGGCAGACAGTCTCACTGGCTGTAATGGAATCACATGGCCCTGTTCCAATTGCATAAAAGATCCTGAGAAAATATGTTGTTCTTTTTCAACACTTCACAGCTGCTCAGTCAAATGTGGAAGCCTTAAATCACTTGTAGCTACTTAAATGTAAGTTCAAATAAATTATAATTAAAACTGTTGCTCTATGACAAGTTTATGCAGGAGAAACAGCAATTTGTCATTGCTTCTATAATCTCAAGGAATGTCAAATATAATGAAAATAATACTTTACAAGAATAAAATCCATGTTCAAGGTTTCTTCTAAAATCTTGTTGTTGATTATTGATTTGATTCTGATTCATGCTATGACCTTATAGAAGAGAGTGGGACTTGCAAGTATTTCTCAGGCTGCAGTCATGATGAAACCATGATGAAACCATCGCCACATCTTTCTTCCCCAGAGTGGCTTTGTGGGCTCGAGTCACTGACCTTGGGTTTGAAGCACTGACCTATCAGTTAGATGCCAAGTACCTAACCCCTGAGCCACCAGGACTCCTTTAGTAGCTACTACTTTCTTACTTATATTATAACCTAAGTGTTCATATCCTTGCAAAATAGCACATTTTATATTTAAAATGTCATTGATAATGAACAATGAGTGAATTTAAAATAGCTATTATATTATATATGAGAGACTTCAGAAAGTTGGTGGGATTAATTAATTAATCAAAATGGAATGAAAATATAATGGATTTTTTTCCTATAAACTTTTTGAAGCCCTGGGTATTTATTTAAATTGAATGGAATCATCTACAAACTTTGACTCTCTTCTCTGCTATAAAATTCAAGTAAAATAAAATAACCAAGACAGCGGCCTCTCAGTGATGTAAGGCCACTCTCTGTGCCAGCCATTCTATAAAATATTAATGAGGGCATTTGTGGTAATAAATGTTCATATATTCCCTTGAATGTGTGACTACTGGCAGATGATTCTTTATAGTGACATTCAATAGTAGAAAGTTTATTAAAACAATATATTAATTTTCAGGAAATAAAATACTTAGGGTTAAAATGTTTTACTCATATCAGTCGTTTTAAATAGTTTTCCACTGAGTTTTTTTAATTGGAAGAAGGTAATGTTCTATGTCAGAAAGTATATAAAACAAAAATACTAGGGCCAGTAAGAAGTCTTATCTTGCTGTTTCTTGCTCATGATAACATGGCTAAGTTCAGGAGAGGATTACAAATGTCTCTGTGTTAGACTGAAAAGCATACTAAGTTACTCCAATTAACTGAGTGGACATGAAGTGCATCATCCTTCAGTATACAGGATTGAGGGACTGCAGCACATATTGTGATGAAATAAAATGTCTTGGTATGCATTCTACCTCAAACAACACTGTCTAGTTTTCAATTAGGTTCCATAATGCAGTGACCACAGAGAAATCACAGATAGTGCTCCCAAATCTAAGGTTCATTGTGGATGCTGACAAGTTGCAATTCAGGTGAGAAAGACTCAGAATACAATTGTTCAGTCTGGACTTGTTGCAAAGTTCCTTATGAGATGTGCCACTCCCCTGTAAACCATAACCCTTATAGATCTAGCTCTAGCTCCTCGCGTGGAAAGGCATAACAGAGGAGTAAGCTCCAAGGCTATTAGATGAAGCAAAGGAGCGGTGCCTAGACTGAGGCAGAGTGCTAGGCTTCCTGGTCTGCAGAATGAGTAAAACTGAGCACCTTCAGGCATTCCCAGCATGTAAAGAGCCTTGTGACCCTCTCCTGAGCGGGACAGAGCTCAAGAGACGACACAACTGAGTAGCTGGGGATCAAAGATATATTTGCCTGCCAGCAACACTGAAAAGAAGTGTTGGGATTTTTTTTCTTAACATGTGGCTTGTCAGCTTCCCTAGTAAGTCCCCATAATCATGCTGTCTATGGATTCTAAGTGACATTTACAATGGGGTATCAAACCCAGCAGAAAAGTAGAATGTCACAAGAGGGAAGTTTGGTGTCAAAATAGGATAAAGAAAGATGGAGGTGGAGTCATGTTTGACCTCTACCTTGAGAGAGGATGGGTACTCCTTCCACCTAGTGAAGCTGGAGGGTGTCAGATGTGGCCCTCACCTCATTTCCTCAAATATGTGTACATTCACACACACACGAATCATTTGAAAAATCTGATCCCCTGTCTTTTGATGTAGTACCTTTAGTATTCGTTATTTGTGTGATCTTTATTGTGCCACCCATTAAAATAAAAGCATAGCTTTGACATTTATTTTCTCACCAAGACATAAATTATGCATCTGTTGACATGTGTCTAACAGTTAGGATTTCTTACAATAGTAATTATATTTGGTTTTGTCAAGGATGATAATTTTGTGGTAGTTCATAACTCTTATTTATGTTCACAATAATATACACATCTTTTTGAAATTAGATCAGGAAAGTGAGATAAATGCAACCTAAAGTAAGTTTAAAATTTTAAAATAAAATGATTCCCTGTGAAGTAGCTAATGTATGCCAAGGATATTATTGGCGGAGGCAGCCCCAGCCTCATAGGAAATGATTCACGGAGTGCCTTGCTCATGCAAATCCCTGGACTGCCTACTGTGAGGGGCCAAAGGAAAGTTTAAACAACAGTGCATCCCTGTGGTTGGATTGCAGTTGTTAGAATAGTAGTTTCATTCTAGAAGAATGTTAGAATTATCTGAGAAGTGATGCAAAGCAAAACTAGATAATAAAACGTAAACTAAAGCCTATTCCCAGATGTTCTTCTTTAACTGGTCTGCTCTGATTCTCAGAGCATAGATGTAGTCACTCCTCAAGCCAGTGAAATACTCTTTAGCCATGTTTTTCCACTCCCCATATAAAACTCCCCAAAGAGATATTCTACTTGGTTAGTGGGATGGAGCATAGGATATCAATTCTAAAAGTGGCTTCTAGGCTTATGAGTGTTTTTGCTTCCCCACATTCACTGAAAACCCATGTGCAAGATAAAGAACCCCTAAAGCAGAAGTTGAAGATGTATGTTCATTTTTTTATCATTACAGATTTCATAGCATTCCATATTTCAGTCACATCAAGCAGTATTATACATTTGCTACCACAGTTTCAAGACTTACTCTTTCTTCCTGGACTCCTGATATCAGCTTCCTTTATTCTCCCCCCCCCCCCCATCACCCATCCTTTCCCCAAGAAACACTCCCTCTCTCTTCTCCCACATCTCACACCATCCAATATAGCTACTCACACACAATTCTCTTGTTTGATCCCCTCAATTGGAGTTATACAATCATCAACGTTATCAGTTTCCCTTCTACTACTTCTTGCCCCCCTTCACTTGCCATTCCTTGAGGAAATCTTTACTCACGTTATTGTTTCTGAAGGGTTATCTATCTTGGCTTTCACGTATTGATCCACCTTAATTTTACAAATGAACATATAAAGCCTAGCATCATGAAGGAGGCAAAACAAAAATCATGATAATGGGGGGGGGGGTGTTAAAGAACTAAAGGATAGCTATGTGGTTCATCGATGCTATACTCTACCCTGGATTTGTCGTCCCTTTCATGTGGCCCTTCCAAGAGGGAGTGGCAGGTGGGTTTGTTTTTTTCACTACATTCCCACCCCTTCACACTAATTTGGTTGCTTGTTTTTGATCTGATATCCTTTCCCATTGACACCTCATGATTGCACAAGTTAGTGTGCTTCTTCCATGTGGGCTTTGTTGCTTCCCTGCTTGCTGGCCACTTATTTCACTATAAGTCTTAAGATTCTGGTCTGAGCCCTGGTGGCGTAGTGGTTATGTGCGGGACTGCAGTCCACAGGGTTAATGGTTCACATCCAGCAGCAGCTCTCCAGGAGCAAACTGGTCTTCCTACTCCCACCAGGGCAGTGATGCCACACACACAAAAAAAGTCTTTAAGACACCAGCCAATTTATTTTTTAATAGCCAGCGACTGTCAGCTTTCTTCACCACATTTGCCTATGCACCCATTTTATCTTCAGCAGTCGTGTTGAGAAGGGGAGTATCATACAATTCCACATAATTAGAATGAACCATCCTTGTAATGAGATAAGATTTAAGTAGAAACCCAAAGTCCTGAAGATGTTATGCTTATTATGACATGTCTTTTGAAGCACAAGAATTATTACTCTGATGTTTAATGTCTCAGTGTTTAATGAGAAGTCACACTACCTTCTTGTTTATGAGCACCTTTCCCCATTTCAGAGATCAGGAGGCCTGGAAGCTTTGGGAGAATTACAGAATCACCAGTCTTGGAAACATGCTCAAAAACTCAAAAGGTGTATTGTGTCAACTTGTTCAATAGCCACTGGGAATCCTCACAAGTCACACAACCTATGCAAGGATGGTGGGATGCTCTAGTGTGCAGGGGGGAGCTAAATCGAGAAAGTTATTTACATGACTAAATATGCAGTCATAATCTTGTAAAGTAAAAAAAAAGTCTCCCTCACAGGGATCTTCTCTTTTGGAACAAGTGATGTATCAAGGATCATTCCAATGTTACTTTAAATGTATGGAGCAGGGCAGGAGAGTCTGTATTGTCAGCCAGAAATTGTCAGAAATTTGAATTCTTTGTATCCAAGATGTAGGAACTTTCGGGGTGTGATCAGCAATCTATGATGAAATAAACTGTGAGACTTGGGTTTTGTGTTACCATGGCTGGGTTAGGGTTTTCAATGGTTTGGTACTTTACACCTTGTTGGCTAGGGGTAGCCAATCAGCTTTCAGAATATTAGGATGGAATGCATCATTTTTATTCAGGTTGCATCCCTGAAGCATGTGAAAGGAAGTTTCTGCTTCCAATATAAAGGGATGCTGTAGAAAAGTTGTCCTTGCTTTTTGCTGTGTCTGTAACCTGCATTGGGCTTGTCAATCTCCAATTCTTTGGACTTGGGCCAAGAGCCTACCTTATTGCCTACCGATCCCTAGAGGCATCAGTGACCCACCACGTGACATGACTTTTAATTCCTTTACAATAAGGATACAGCCATTGGTCGAGTACAATACCTCTCCTCAGCCAGCAGTCAAGTGTCTCTAGTCCACGGTCTCTCAGCCACATGGTCCCTTGGCCCTTCCTCCAGAGATCAGGAAGCTTACTTGCCACTCTGTCTCATAGTTACATAGTTTCAGTGTTGGTTTTTGCTCTGGGTTTTGTCTGTCGAGAGACCAGACACCCAGGAAACAAAGGGCATCACTTGCTTCATACCCTGTAGGAAGGTCAGGATTTAATCCCACCTTAATCCTGCCCATTTGTATAATAGAGAACTTCCTCCAAATAGGATTATAGCCACAGACCTAGAGTCCAGAATTAAAGTACATCTCATAAGGAATGATGGCTAGAAGGTCCATTAGAATTGGCTACATCACCAAATGGTGTTGAAGGTGACACAGGTGAATCAAGGCTTCAAAATATCATCTATGGAGGGAAGTGCAGTGGGTGCTGTATAAAGAAAGAACTTATTCAGCCAATGAGTATTCAGCAGAGGGGGACAGTGCTGTGAGTGGAAAGCGGGTGTCTGAATAGGGTAAAATCAAGGTGCAGGTGGGGGCAGCCTTGTTGAAGCTGGTCTTTGCTTGATGTGGAATTGGATTCTCCTTCTCCATTACATGGTCAGAGGCAATTGGTTATGTCTTCTGTGCTAGTCTCACAGTGACTATTCTATCGCTTGGTGTGGACGCAGCCACACCATCCAGCACTTACCTTCTTTCACTGAAGGAAGAACAATGCTCTGTGGTAAAACAGGGCTGAGTGTCAGGTGGACCACACTTCTAAGTGAAGCCACTTCTGTTTCTTTGAATTCTAAGATCAAGAGTACTGGAAACTTGAAAGTTGAAGAAAAACTGTAAAGATGAACACAGGAGATGCTGACTACATTGCCAAAGGCCACCCAGGTATCAAGTAGCAAAATCAGGTTTCAAAATGTGATCAATTTAATTTTGAAGATTTTAATCCTGCAGGCTCCGAAAATACTACTTTTTTAAATGAAACATCTGGGTTATTCTGTATGTATCAAGCAGTGTGCTCGGCCATAGGAATAGAAAACTCTCTCATTCGGCCCTGAGGAGCTCCCTTGAATGGCAGAGACAGATGTAAAGAGTGAATGACAGTGCAGTGATTAAGGTGCTCATATAGAGACACAAGGGACTCATTAGCAGCAATTAGAAGTGCTTTCTGTGTGATCATTAATCATCTGCTCACACTTTGAACACTGAAATTTCCACTCTCCACTCACTGAGAAGCACCAGGGAAAATAATATGCTAGCACACAAGATGTGTGGGTTGGAAGTAGGGGGAATTGTCTTCAGTTATTTTAATTTGGTAAAGAAAAAAATTGATCATGAAGGTCAATTTTAGGGAGGTTACTGCGTTGGATCACCATTCATCTGTCTGTTTCTCATTTGCATCTGTGTGTTAGTCCAGGTGGACTAGAGAAACAAATTCATAGACACATATACAAGAGGAATGGAATATTGAAAAAGGATCCCAACCCAGTCTGGTCCAAAGTCATAGGTCCGATATTAGCCCATATGTCTGATACCAGTCTTATCAAGTCTCCTTCCGACTTACAAAGCCACAGATCAGTGGCTGCAGAGTCTTGTGTGCCTGGTGGCAGTAGAAGCAGCAAAGCATCTCAGCTCTGGCAGAGAGAAGCCAGAGGCCAGTGGGTGCAGAATCTTGTGGTGGCAGTAGAAGCAGCAAAAGCGTGTCAGTGTTGCCAGGGGTCTCTCTGTGGCTCCTCTGGCTTCAGAGGTCTGGTTCCATCAGGGTAAGGCTGTGTGACTTCTTCTCTGGCTCCTTCAGCTTCTCGGATGCTGCCATCTTGTCAGTCGAGTGTCTCCCAACAACTGGGGAGATGGTCTCTCATCTCCATCAGGGAAATATCATGAGACTTTCCAGAATTCTCAGAGAAAGCCATGCCCACAGAGGTCTCATTGGCTATCTCCAGATTGACAGGCTAGACTTCCAATCATGAAATTGACATCAAGTACATGACCGCCACATTCTGTGATGCTGGAAACTATGTCATTGGCCTTCAAATATCAGCATAGTCACCCAGGCACAGGACTGGTTTCAGTGGAGCATCCAGGTTAAGGCAAATGAGGAGGGGGGATCCAGATAGCTACTTCTGAAAAAAAAAAAAGGGCCAATGAACATCTTGTGAATAGCAGCAGGGAAGATGGCAAGAATCTGTCTCACTCTGGATGTTTTTCCAGGAGCAGTCAGTCTCCAGAGAAGGACAGGGGTATAAGCAAAAAAGAGGAAGACCTTCAAGGAAATGGGGTGACATAGTGTCTGCAACAGTGGACTCAAACAAGGCAACAGTTGTGTGATGATACAGGGCGGGGAAGGGTTTTTTTCTGTTGCACCCATGGTCACTGTGAGTCAGAATTGGCTCCTTAATAACAATAACAATTGTGATAGACAAAAATAAAAATAAAGAATATGGAACATGCTGCAATGATGCACAAGAATAGCTTCCCCCCTCCGTATATTTTGTTTTGTTCCTGAAAGCCTCAAAATCTGTATCCAAGAGCTCATTTAAAAAGTGCTTTCAAAAGAGCCTGTATTCATTCACAAAGCAATAAAAACAAATTCATTTTCCTTTGGCACTTAGCAGCGAAGTTGTTCATTTAATATAAAAATGACACAAAGAGTGAAAAGAGCTCCATCTGGAAGAACTAGGAGCTGACAATGAAGCTGTACTGAGCTCCAATCAGAGCTGGGTATTTGACATTAAAATGCTGTGCTCAGCTTGCAAGTCAGATGACCAGACTATAGTAGACAACGCAGAATTTTTCATTCATTTCAAGTGAATGTTGTGAACTTATCATGGAAAATAAACATAAGATGAATAGTGTTTAGCATTCCCCAGTTAAATCTGTGAAATGAGGGGAACAATGCAATTATAAGGCCACTTGTCCCATTTGAAGTTAAAATGCAGATTTCCAGCACCATGATAAAGATGAAGACTATTTTGGCCTTTTATGGATGTTGATTATTTGTGATAATTGGATGCTATAAATTCTCAAATGTTAGAGTTGTTCTTTAGAGGTTTAAATGGTGCATAAAGGACTTAGCTACTGTTCAGGTCCGGGAATACTTTAGGAAGAGCGTCACCCCTCTACTCAACAGCATCCACCTATCATTGGTCTCACTGTGCACAATCTGTCATGGACATCTGCTATGAAAAAAAAAATTTGACTTGAGAAAAGACTTCAGAACTCATCTGATTGCATAGAAAAATGAAAGATACAAATTTTAATATAAACATTATACTTATATCAGAAACAGTAAAAATATACTCTATATTGATTATTGAGCATAAGTGTAAGTGAATAGTGTAAGGCTTAGCATTTCACAAGAAATGGTTGATTAATCCAATAAAGAACATGACTATTAGAAATGTAGAAAAAATGTAGAAATGTAGAAAAAATCATTTTATTGTTTTAACATCTTAGAGACAGACCTATATGGCTGTTAACTCTTTCTATTGATTAATAATAGGCACATTAACTTGAATATCTGGTAATGGGTTGGTTTATTGTCCATATGATCATTACTTTCCCAAAGTTCCATTTTGTGTTCTTTGCAATAAAGATCAGTTTGATTTCTCTATTATAAATTTCTTTCATGAATTCTGCTTCGGGATGCTACCATCTCTAACCCCATCATCCTATATAGCAATCAACTCCTTTCAATTCCTACCATGCTTAGAATTGTATACTTTCTTAGAATTGTATATATTGTTTAGTATAACATTATGTCTAACGAGAATACCATTTTACTTTTCTAGAACTATCAAACTCCTAATCTTTCCATTTTCAGGTTGTGTGTTACGTTCCCTTCCTTTGTGAAGCCCAACCTTGATAAATCCTCTTTTCTCCAAACCACCAGAATATCTTGCACATACATTAGTTATTATAACAATATACATGAGATCTATAAAAGAGTGGGCTGGAATAATAAGAGTTTGTCATAGAATTTCTCAAATGTAAATAAGAAGATGAAATTATAAGGGAAAATGCCCCTAAAGTACAGAAAAATCTGTGAAAGTCGTGACTCATTGAGAAAGGAGTTGGATTATCTGCTTCCAGAAAGTTTCAAGCTCAACCTCAGTATCATCAAGTCAAGTCCATTATGACCAATAGAGACACTGGAGGGAAGATTTGAACATCAATGGTACCTGAAGAGCTGTGCAATAGCATCCAGAACCTCATACATGAAGAAAGTAAAAGTTGTTTAAAAGGCAAGAAAGATCAAAAGAGCAAAATGGTAATCAGGACAGACACTAAAACTGACTCTTCGATGTAATGTAGCTAAAACAAAGGGAAGGAATGATGAAGCAAAAGAGTTGAAAAAAAATTTAAAAGGTGGCCCAAGAAAACAAAGTATTGAAATGAGTGTGCAAACACCTGGAGTTAGAAAGCTGAAGGAAAAGAACAACTAAACATATTGCAAGCTGGAAAAAAAATGGAGAAAAATCCATCAAGAATTCTACAGACAAATTATTGAACGATGCAGGAATCACTGTGTTAGGCAAGGTTCTTTAGAGAAAGAAGCAGGACACTTATGAAGATAGATAAAGGGATAGGGAAATAACTGAGATAGAAATATAGGTAGCTTTATACAAAATGAAGGAATGTAACAGCTCATTAGTCCACACAGCATTCCAGAGGGCACAGTTCCATTCTCGAGGGCTGCTGAGTCTAAGGTCAAGAAAGCAGACAGCTGAGTCTTCCCTCATGTGCAATGCAGGCAGTCTGCACACAGGCAGCCAACAGCAGGCACCAACAGTCAGCAGATCAGGAGCTTAGCAGGACAAACCCAGATGGGATATACAACTCAAGCAATACAAGGCAACAGGATCCACCAGCCTCAAGGTCAAGTGATGGACATACCAGCAGCGTGTGACGCAGGTCTCAAAGGAACCTCAAGCTCTAGTCACACAATCTGCTGGTTGGTTGTCCCACAGGTAATGTAGCTCACAAGTTGAAGCAGAGAACTAGCTAAAGCAGCCGCTCTTTGGTGCTATCACCAGAGAGCAAGAGAGTAAGGTGCAAGCCTTACAAAACCATTTATCTCTTTGCCTCCAATCAAACTGAGACCTCATTAATCCCACATGTTCCTCCCTGTCACAAGCACCGAAAGATAATGGAAAGAATACACAGACTCACTGTACCAAAAAGAACTGACCAACTTTCCACCCTTTCAAGGGTTAGCAGATGATCAAGAACCAGTGATAGTAAAGGAAGAAGTACATGCTTCGCTGAAGGCACTCATTAAAAGCAAGGCTTCAAGAATTGATGGACAACTAAATGAAAGTGATTCAACAATCTGATGAAGCACTAGAAGCAGTTACTGTATATACTTGTGTATAAGCTGAGTTTTTCCAGCAAATTTTAGTGTAGTTTTTGTGGTGAAATTGGGTGTTTCGGCTGATATTCAGGTCAGCTAGTCTATACAGTACTTCTTAGGCCAAGAAAAATTTAAAAACAGTTATCTGGTCAACTAACTGGAAGAGACCCTTTTCTGTGCCTATTCCAAAGAAAGGTAACCCAATAGAATGCACAAATTACTGAACAATCGCATCAATATTGCATGCCAGTAGATATTTGTTAAAGATCTTTCAAAAATGGCTGCAGCATCACATTGACTGGGAGCTGCTAGAAATTCAAGTAAAATTCAAAAGAGGACATGGAACAAGGAACAGCTGATGGCTGAAATCAGAGAGCATTATAAAGGTATTTACTTGTGTTGTATTGACAATGCAAAGACTTTCAACTGTATGGGTGATATCAAACTATGGATAACTTTAAGAAGAATGGGAATTCCACAACACTTTCTTGTGCTCTTGTGGAGACTGCACATAGACTTATGGACAGTCATTCAAACAAAATGAAGGAATACTGCATAGTTGAACATCAGAAAAGTGGTGCATCCAGGTTGTAGTCTGTCACCATACATAGTCAATCTTTATGCTGAGCAAATAATATGAGGAATCAGGTCACGTGATGAACAGGCTTCAGGATTGGAGGAAGGCTTGTTAACAATATGCCAAGGACACAACCTTGCTTGCTGAAAGTGAGGAGGCTTTGGGGCACTTGTTGATGGGGATGATTGCTTGTGATCGTGAGCACTCGTTCATGGAAGGAGCAGTCAATAAATGACAGATAGCATTGGATCAATCTGCTGCACTGGACCTCTTGAAAGTGCTTAAGGGGAAGTATGTTATTTTGAAGACTAAGGCACACCTGAACCAAGTCATGATATTTTCAATCACCTGCCATGCATGTGAAAGTTAAACGATGGAAAAGGAAAAATCAAATAACTGATGCATTGGAATATGGTGTTGGCGATGAATGGTGATCATATCATAAAGTACCAGAAGGAGAAACAAATGTGTCTTAGAAGAAGTTCAGTCCCACAGTTCCTTAAAGGCAAGGATGGGAAGACTTCTTCGCAGGGAGTTTGGATATGTTGCAAGGAGAGACAAGTCCTTAGGAGAAGACATCATGTTTGGTAGAGTGTCAGAAAGAAAAAAAAAAGACTCTCATTGAGATGGGTTGACACTGTAGCTGCAAAAATATGCTTTAACATAATGGTCTAGAGTCAGGAGTGAACTGATTCTGATTAGCAGAAGGACTTGATTGGATTGTTTATACCATGCTAATAATATTCATTGTATCCTGGTTAAGAAAACTAAAAACTTTGGGGTTCTCTGTGAATTTTTAATGAACACATTGTATTGGGGGCTCATACAACTCATCACAATCCATACATCCATACATCGTGTCAAGCACATTTGTACATTTGTTCCCCTCATTCTCAAAACATTTGCTTTCTACTTCAGTCCTTGGCAATGACTTTTACCTCAATTTACTATCATTGAAGCATGTCTTAGTTATTATGCCTTTTGCATGTTTTCAAATCTCACTCCTCCTTCCTGTCCTCAGGACTCTTGCTTTTATTGTTTAATTAGAATCTGTGTGCTTTACATACTTTGGACATGTTATTCTGGAGAGACCATATCCTGGAGAAGGATATTAGGCTTGGTAAAGAGACAGCAAAGAGGAGGAAGACTTTTGAAAAGGTGCATTGACACGGTGGCTGCAACAAGGGACTCTAGGAGAAGACGAATCATGAGGCTAGTATAGGATCAGGTAATGCTTCATTCTGATCCGGTCACTGTGAGTTGGAACTGAATCAATGGTACCTAACAACAACAGCAACAACAATCATAGTAAGGATTATCTCCTGTTTGTTCTTCCTGATCCACTCACCACTCTCCTCGACTTGGTTATGCACTAGGATGCCATGCCATCAGCGTCCCAGTTGGCTTAAACAAAGTTGTTTGAGCAGGAGGATAGAAGAAAGGAAGACAGAAAATTGGGGGTGCTTAATCCCCCTAACCCAACCCTATAAGAATCCCAAGGGTGACCATGTACTAATTAAAGTTCACTTCTTTGAAGGCCACTTGCTTTGTATGATTTTGTTGGCCCACATTCCTGTCACCTTGCCCAAGATGTTAACCTTCCTGCAACCTTGCATTCCTGCATGCTCTTATGCCCTAAAGTGTTAACAGCAAAACAGCTGGTAGAAGCTAGTTCTTTCACTGGCCCCCACACTTTCCTTACATCTATATGTTTATTCCCTGGGTAGCTCTACATTGCTTTACACTAGGTTGAGTGCGCCACCTGCTGAGATCCTTGACTCCCCGCCTGAATGATTTTCTCCCCAACACCCCTTTCTCCCATCTTATAACCACATGAAAAAATAGCTAATCATATCAACTAATTTTTAATGCTTCTTATGCATTATCTTCTGTGGGAAAAACCTGCATCAGAACTCCACACTCTACCCACACTGAAAAATATGTATGTCCCACATTAGCCCTTCCTATCTCAGTGTTTCTGCATGAGCAATGTCTTCTATGTGAAAAAATGACCCCTTCATCATGCTCAGAAAACTCTGTTTCCTAAAGGTCAACATATTTTTTGGTGGTTGAAATATACACCAACCTACCAAAAGTGGTTGATGATGATTCACTCTGATCCTACAGTAAATTGCATATGCTTTACTATAGTGCTCATCACACTGCAACTTAATAACTAATGGACCCTTCCTTGGCCCACTAGGCATTGTGGTTCTTAGTTGAAAGAACATGGTTATTTTATATCTTGATGTTTTTGGTTTTATCTGCATACCATGTTCTATACTAAGCAAGTATTCATTTTGTATTTTACTTCACAGGTATTTAATAATTTGTTGTCTGAATGTGTTATAAAAATTGTTTAATCACACCTTCTGACCCCAGTTCATATTTGAAATATATGCATTGTGTGGGAGTACTTAAATGAATTGGCCAGCAACATTCAATGTGCTCAATTAGAATATAAGCAGAACACATTGTCATTGAGTCCAATTCATTTTGACCCATAGGACAGAGTAGAAATGCCCATTGTTTGTAGAGGTGAAGGGCTAGTCACATCATCCTTTTTTGGGGTGTTTTTTTTGGGGGGCATCACTACCCTTTGGTGGTCATGGGAGCTACCCAGAGCTGCTGCTGAGAGCCACCGCTGAATATGAACCGCCATGCCCGCAGGCTGCAGTCCCGCACTCAACCACTTAATGCCTCCGTGATTCAGCCCACATCATCCTTTTGCATTCAAGCCCTGACTTTCCAGTCAGCCATCAAATGTGTTCGCAGTGTGCCACCAGGGCTTCTCAATGAGAACGGAGGCAATGAAAGTAGCATGTGTCCTATAGATCATGTAAACCTCATCAGTTAAGCAGAGGCCATCTTTCCCAAATCTATGCTCCTGCAAATGCCTTGCATTTAATGCATCATCTATAAATAAGATAATTAAAATGCAAACCTCTAATGATTGTTAATTCATCCCTTTGCCGCTATGTAGTTTAATAAATGAACTTAATAAAATAGAGGGTATACTTTCATTTTTTGTCTTTATTTACTGATATATTCTCTGGTCCTACATAAATGAAGCATGGAAATATTTTCCTGTCTAGTGTTGAGCTTCCAGAAAGCATATGCTGTTGTAATCTGTCACTAAGCAGTGAAGTGACAACGTCACATATTTTTTTTCAGCTTTGCGGTCTAATCTTTATTCTTCCACTGTGAGAATACATTCTCGCAACTGCACTGTGGAGTGAGTGAGGGTGGTGAAAGTGAAGCTTCTAGGCATTGCTGCTTTGGTCTTTGGTCAGACGATTGGTCCATTTCCTCTCACGTGCAGTTTTAGGAGTTGTCGGTCCACTGTCAACAAGGAAAGCATCCTTTCTGAGGAACATGTAACAAGGAAGAGAGCTCAGGGAAGGAAGGTGGAATTGGGAAGTCACAAGTTTGGTACTGAGGATACTTGATAACTTGTCATCCGTATGTGTCATAAGAACAAAGCCGCCCCCCACAATAAAAATAAATTAAAAATAAAGAAATGAAAACAAACACACTATTCCAGATAAGTTGCTAGTAAATGTGCTGAATCTGAACAGAAAAAAGAACCAAGTGAATAAGTTAAATTTGATCAGAATCTATTTCCTGTCACATATATACCCTATCACGTGAAGCAAAAATTCAGTTAAAGAGATGATTTAAGCCAAACTTTCCAAATGAATTACATGAAATAAATTGTGGTAATATAGGCACGTTTATATTTTAAAATATATTGTATATTTAAAAAAGCAAAAAACCGAACACCACCACGGAGTCCCTGCCATCGTGACACTGCTTCCCAGACTTTCACTGCTTTGGGGAGCAGAAGGCCTGGTTTTTCTCCCGCGGAGAAGCTGATTTCAACCCTCAGGCTTGTGCATCTCAGGCCAGCGTGACTGTGACGCCCCCAGAGCGCCAGCGGAGGACGTGCGCGTAGTACGTGAGCAAGCGTGTGGGTGTGCTTGAGTATTTGTAAGAAGGGTTTTGTAGGCATATAAAAGTCATTCACACGATGTGGCTCCAAGTTGAAAAGTTAAAATATTAAATGCGATAAATGAAAGATCAGAAATTAAATTTCATTTTTTTAGATTTGCTTGTCAAGAATCTATATCAACAGGTCAGAAAGCAGTTAAATGTCCCAAACTTTGGCTACAACAATGCAATTCCATAAATTTCTCAAAACTGGAAGTATTCTCTCAATTAATCCAACTATAAGCCCAGCCAAGAAACATTCGAAAGGCTATTTTATTTTTATATTCATTACTTACTTTGAATATGTATATGCGTCACTGCCAAAATATTAATGTGTCGGAGTATGAACTATTCCACCAGACTCTACTTGGTGGTATTTGACTGGGTGGGCTGGGGGAGCTCGAGAAACTCTGTGTCCTCAGTAGTCTTCCTTTCAGAAGTCCCATCCATACTGAGTACAAAAATAGATCAAGCTTGGGGTTCCTGATAAAGATTTACAGACCCAACTTTTAATTTTACTGGTTTTTTCTTCCTTAAACAGATGCAAATTGTAGACTTTGTTTTTATCATTAATAATAACTATATAGTCTGAGGTGTGACTGAAGGTCAAACTTGAATAAAGTACATTACCCATGTACTTTTAAAATATTCTTTTCTTTAAAACTATATAAAATTTCAGTGAATAACTTTCTTAATAAAAGTAATGTCAGTGGGAAAAAAGTGAGCCTCCTTTTGTAAAAGATTGAAGTACTTCATAGTTTTTATTGCCATCAATCAATTTTTTAATTATGAGAAAATGTGCTAATATGTCCTATAGGTTTTTATTATAACTTTAAAAAACCCTTTCAGTATCCATTTTGTTCATAAAATTTTCTTTGTGTTTCTTTATTGTTTGTACAATTGAACTTTATTTTAAAATAATGAAAGGACTCTGTAACATCAGAAAACTGTTATAATAGGACCCTTAGGATTTTCTTAAAAATAAACTCTTATAGATGGGATTTTAAATGGGCAATGTGGTTGGTCCTACTCTAACATTAAATTTTAATACTGCAAACTTAACTATCCAATTGAATTATTCACACTTGCCATGACAGACAGTTCCTGAGTACCTACTACATGTTAGGGAGGTCATGTATCAAAAAATCCTTGACAAGAGAGGAAGAGAAAAATAAAAATCTAGCAAAAGGACCATATGTTAAGTGTCTTAATGGAAGTAATACATTTCTAGGGGGATATACAGAATCACACAAAAAGGTAATTTGTCCAGAATATAAAGGAAGACAGAGGAAGGAGAGTCATGGAAAGCGATTACAGTACGGACTTCGGACACTGGTAGAACTATATCGATGTTAGGGCTCACATCATATTGAACTGCTAATGCAAAGTCAGCAATTTTACACTACTAGCTGCGCTGGGGGGAAAGACGAGATTCTACCCCCATAAAGACCCTAAAGACCCAGAGTCTCAGAAAAACCCACAGAGGCAACTCTGCTCTGCCTTATAAGGTCACTATGAGCCGAAATATACTTGATGACTGTGATATTGTTTTGTTTTATTTCTTGGTTGGGGGGAAATGCTAACTGAAGCAGGGACAGCACTTGTTAGATACAGAGATATTAGAAAGAAAAACTCATGATGGATGACAAAGCAGGTTATTGCAAAGTTTGTTTGGGGGATGCTCACATGTCTTGCCAGTCTTTTGGCTCTTCCTTGGCCATGCTCCTGAAATAGGAGTGATTTACGATCTTTTCTTCCCGTGCCTGGCTGGCAAGTTCCAAGACATTTTAATAATGAATATGTTTTGTTAGTTATAAACAATTATACAAACTGTTAAGTGTTTTTTCTAATGGGTTCCAAGATAGATCCATGGGCTTAAATATGTTGCAAATTATTCTAGCTTTTCAGATTAAAATGTACTAAAAATGATCATTGAATAAAATGAATAGAAAGCTGATGTAAGCTATTTGAAATAGATGTGATAGTAATGAAGCATTTTGGAAAGAATGAAAATCATACAGAAAAAAAGATCCACTTTAATATATTGTCACAAAAGAAGATTTGGCAGTTTCATGAAAGACAAGATATTATTAATCATTTGCCTTTTTACATTGTATATAGATATTTTTGCATTTGATACTTTTCTAAATGGTTCATTTGACATTATTCACTAAAATGCTCTGCTTTTATACATCAGCACCATTGTCCTTATGTTATTATTTCTGCTCATCTTAATATCTGCACTATAATAAGTAGCCTCAAGAAGAAAGTTCTCTGATATTTCATCAGATAAAAGAAATTATTTCTTAAAATTCATTTATAAAAGATCTATAGTCACTAGATTGCCAATTCTCAGAAATTAAGAGTTTTCTTCTACACTTTAACTTCTTAGTATCAAACAGTGTTGGCAATGGATAAGTATTCAGTAAGTATTTGTTGAATGAATGAATAGATCAATATATGGATTAAATATTATGAAGAGTAAATATTGCAAGTAAACAAGGAGTGTTCAAGCTCATAAGGGAAGGTTGATTAACTGAATGAGTAAGAGTGTAGAAAAGTAGGTGTATTTGATGTTTCTGACAATGATGAGTCTTTAAGAAGAAAAAATATCTTTCTACCCTAAATTCTTCTTTTATTACTCTATTCTCAGAAAATAGTTCAAAACAATTTAGAAGAGCTGTAGAAGTGAAGGAACCCTGCTGGTGTGGTGATTATGTCTTGGGCTGTGATCCGCATAGTGGGCAGTTCAAAATCATCAGTGCTCTGCAGGAACAAGATAGGGCTTTCTACTTCCAATTTGTTTGTTGTTGTTGTTGTTTGTTTGTTCTGTGGTATAAGTGAAAAGTTCATCATGATTTTAAAAAGTAATAGATGCAACCTCAATGCCACCCAATAGAAAAAAAATTGAAATAATTTTCTGCACCTTTTCAGTGAACCAATAAACCAAGAGATCCCAAACTTATTGCCAGACTGTCAGTTCAGACAAGTTGTATGATAGTTAGGTTTTGCATTAACCTGCACTTATGGATGGGTGGAGTTCAACCTGATGATGCCTCCTGATGGTGGGAGATGTGGCCTTTTTTATAAAAGAAAAACTGGGAACTCCCTCCCTCTCTCTTGCTCTTCACCTTCATCCTTGCTGAAACTCTATGTCTGCCTCCTGGGGCAGAGGCCCCATGCAATCCATCAGACTCTGAGAACTCTCGGTGCCCTTTTGTGTTCCCAGAAGATCTTAGCTCCACAAGACTCTGCACCCACTGACCAGTGATCTCCTTCCTTCCCATCTCACCTTTCAACAGCATCAACCTACAGCTATGTGAGTCTGATGAGGGCCTGGCTAGCATCAAACTTTTGAAGTTGAGTTGAACTGGGGTTGAACAACTAGCTTCTTGATATAAACTTCTTTCTTGTGCATAGGTGTGTGTTGCTGGTTTATTTCTCTAGACAACCTAGCTTCACATACATAGACATGATGTAGAATAGAATAGAACTGGCTCATAAGGATTCCAAGTTTGTAGGTCTTAATGACCTATGATTGCCCATCTTTCTCCCTTGAAGCTGGAACTGCTGACCTTTTGGTTAGCACTGAGTGCTTTAACCACTGCTCCACCAGGAGTCCTTTGTGAGCATTTAGGGTTTTTTTTAATACATTACATTTAAGAGGACTCTGAGTATGAACAACATCTTATCAAATAGTGCTATGAAAATTTATCAGGAAAAATATGGTGCATAAAAGCATATGTGTATTATGTGTGTAAACCAAAACACTCATGACAGCCAGTCAATTCCAACTCTTAGTGATCTTATAGGACAAAGTGGAACTGTCCCTGTGGGTTTCTATGATGGAAACCCTTTGTGGTGTAGGAAGATAGAGTAGAAATCCACACCTCTTTCAGGAAGAGTAGTTAGTGGTTTTCAACTGCTGACCTTGCAGTTAGCAGCTCAGCACGTATGCCACCAGTGCACACTCCCATTGTATGCATGGGGCCAGGGGCAGTAAATAAAGTGGCTAGAATTTAACTTTGCAATTATTACTATAAAAAATCACACTCACCACCATCATGTTGATTCAAATGCATGACATCCCCCTAAAACAGAATCAGATTGCCCTTGAGTGTTTTGAGCCCTGGTGACACATTGGAATATGCACTGGGTTGATAACAGAAGGTCAGCAATTTAAAGTGCCAGCTGCTCTACAGAAGAAAGAGGAGGCTTCCTACCCATGTCGAGATTTAGAGGCTGGGAAGCCCAGACGAGCACTTCAGCCTTGCCCTAGAGGGTCACTGTGAGTCAGAATTGACCGGATGGTTGTGAGGGTTGTAACTGTAGTTATATCTTTAATCCCTTCTAGTTTTCTATTATGCTTACATTGCTATTGGCAATTACCAATTCTATTTCCATAACTTGTTGTCATTTATACATTCACTTAATAAATATTGTTTTCCATGTTCTAGGCACTATACTATTGCAGTGAACCATAGAACTCAGTACATGACAACAGCTTTCATCATTGAAATGCATCCATAGGAGAAGTGGGTTTTGTTTTTTTTACAATTCAGCTTAGTGTTTTTAGTTTCCCAGGATCTATCAGATGCTGCATCTCTGGCTACTTCCTTTGATACTCAAGTTCCCTTTGTTCATGAAATTCATGCTTTTCCTATTATGTATCAGTGGTCAAAGCCACATTTCTTTTGTTTTAGAATTCACTGCCAATCTAATATGTGAAAATGGAAAATTGGATACTGAGGAAAAAATTCTCCAAAAATTATTCCTAATGAGCAAAAATATGTCCAGGTTTGGAAAACAGCCTCATACTGCAGAGTATTGCCTTTGTAATTTGTCTCTTTTTTTCACTGTAAGAAATTTGTAATCATTTTAATTCAATGATTTCTAATACTACTGTAGATAAGGGAATTAAGCTGTCAACGAGGGATGTTGTTGGAAGTTAGTTCTCTTGTGACATCTAGTTTGTTTACTTTTTTTTTTAAAAAAAAGCACAGCTTGTAGACAAAAGAGTAAACCAGGTGATAGAGAAATCGATAGTGTGGCATATATCATTAAATAGTGTCTACACCTAGAATGTTGAGGTGTTTGCATTTATCAGTAAATCTCTATGGGAAAAATGCAATTTCAGCAGGACACATCTAATATTGATAGCGTATGAGTTGGCAAAAAAGTTGTTCTGTTAAATCATTTTAAAATTCATTGATTGATTCATGTATCTCGATATAAATTATTTGCTTGAGAACATACACATCTTTTTTCTCCTTTATAAGGTTTGACTAAAAGGACATAAAGTTCACAGACCCACAGGCAGAGCTTCAAACTATTCTTGGGAATCTTCCATTATCTTTTAATTTCATATTTCCATGAACTTTTTGGAGCTCCGTGAGACCCACATATCCACACATATGCAATCGGTGCTTCTTGCACTAAATGAAAGGGTGAACAAATCTCTCACAAGAGATGGAAACATCTAGAGGCACTGCTCTACCGTCCCTTCCCACAGTCTCTTTCCCAGGAAAGTGAAGGTCTACCTGAATTCTGAACCAAAGAAGGTACTGATTGGGTTCAGATCCTCATTGTTGTCTTGTGCCAGTTAATCAATGCTTACTCGTAGCAGGCCTAGGAGACAGCGTTTAGCTGCCTCACAGATCCGGTTAGGCTATAATCTTTACATGAGCGGATCTCAGGTGGATCACCTTGTGGGTTCAAACATCCCAAATGCCTTCTGATTAGCAGCCCAGCATTTAACCATTGCCCCACAAAGACTCCACTCCAGGTCCTTAAGTAGCTATAGACATTTATAATTTGCATTAAATATGCTCAACTGCTTGGTTTGTCTTAGGCCTCAGGACTCATGAGAAATAATACAGCACTCTTTACAGAGAGGCAAGGATGGTAAGACTTTGTCCCACATTTTTGGGACATGTCAAGAGAGATCCATCCCTGGAAAAGGACCTCATACTTGGTAAGGTCAAGGGGCATAGAAAAAGAGGAAGGTCCTGGACAAGAAGGGCTGACACAGTGACTGTGACAATGGGCTCAAACGTGAGAACAATGGTGAGCATGGTGGAGGGTAGCGCAAGGTGTCATTCTGCTGAACTAGGGTCCCTGTAAGTAGGAACCGGCATACTGACACCTAACAACAAACAGTTGAGAATAAAATTGTTTCCAACAGCTTAAACATGTTTTTCAGTCACTTGAGAAACTCTGTTTATACGTTAGCACAAACTTTGTTTTCCACATTTTCTTAGCACCATATATTTTATAAGTTTATGTATGCAAAGATTGTAAATATCAGTAACAATGAAGAGCATCTAAATCAATTTTTCAGTAAGCACGGTCTAACATTCACAAAGATTTTGTGTTACTTTTGTAAACAAAAACATAGGCACTAAACAAGGAACATTGCAAAAGTATGAACACTTTCAGCATACTTAGACTATCATCGAATCTGCTATGTTTGATGAACCAAATTTATATGCAATTGCCCATATTCACTAAATATTACCCAGTGGACAATCCGCAGAGTCCTCATTTGTGAACTTACAATTTTAAAAAGGTTATTGCCAAGCAGCTAGTTGTGTTGTTTCAGATTCCAGATTAATAGTCAATCTCCTTGGAACAGATGCTAAATACTCATTTGCACTGGTGTGCAACTATTGCCCATTTCCGGTGGAATAGGGTTTGGTCTGATCAATAAATGTATCAGCCTAGTTGTTCATCTTGTTACAGAGGTCAAAGCAGTGACAGAAGTACATCTGTTTTCATGTCAAATAATGTCTGAGGTAATGAATCCTCTCCAAGTAGATAAACAAAACTCTGCGACTGTCCTTCGGCCTCTCACTGCAGCGCTGATCAAGATTAAACTGAGGCACTCCGGGAATTGGAAGTGTTGGCACTTCCGAAGACATTTTTCACCTAAGATTTATATTCATCTCTGTGGTATTTTCAATTCTTGAATAGTGAGCTGGTTGCATAACAAACATCTAAGTTGATGCTTGTTATGTAATGCATTTGCATAAGTCAGACAGTGTAACAGAAAGATTCTTCCAAAATATAGTCAATTAAAATGTTTTAGGCTGCCATCATAAAAACAAAAAGCCTTTTGCAAGGATAACTATTCTACTTATCCTGCTAATAAAAAAAACTGAACAGTGAAAAGAATCGAAATGCATATAAATGTACATACTTTAATATTGACTGGTGGATAGAATCACAATATGTTATATTTATTTTACCTTATTAAGTTAGAGAAAACACAATTTATAGAAAAATAAAGCCTGAGAAGATATTCAGACACATTTAGAAAGTTGCTGATGGAAGTTGTTTTGAAGGGTATATATATATATATATATATATATATACACACATACATACATATACACACATACACACATATATATGTTGTCTGTCTTTCTTGATGGATAAGGCAAGTTGTATTTGGGGATTAAGTTATTGTATTTCATCAAGCCTATTTCCCATAAATGGAATTGGGTGTGATGAATAGATTCAGTCATTCTGATTTGTAGTCACTTCCTGAATTGCTAAAATTAATTTTATTTCCCAGTTTGTCACTTATTGACCATGTAACCTTGTCAACTGAGTTGAGCAGACCTGAGTTTCTAGATTGTTAAAACACAGAAAGTAACCACTGGCCAGTCATTCATTAAGACTGTGTTCTCCAGGCCATGGGTGCAATCTTGCTCATGGGACATACGATCCAATTAGCAGAAGTCAGAGCAAGTGATAGTGTGCTGACAATGAGAATCTGAAGGAATTCTGATGATCTAACCACAGAGAGCGAGAGATGAGAATCTTAAATGTTTAGGCAAATATATGCTTATCAATTAAAGGCTTGCATAAAGATTTTTCAACTAAAGGCTTAAATGAGAAAGCATGACATGAGTCTACACATTCAATGGGACATCAACTGGAAAGCAAAAGGATCCCTGGTGGCAATATGAGTTGCTGATTGGACAGCAGTTCAAAATTCTCGCTGATCCATCAGGAGAAAGGTGAGGCTTTCTGCTTCCATAGAAACGTACCTTCTCAAAACCCACAGAGGCCATTCTCCTCCACCTTGTCCGGTTGCGGAGAATCAGAATTGCCTCCTCGGCAATGAGGCACCTGGAAAGGGCCGTACAGCTTAAAAATAAGACAAAATTTATTAAATAACAATTTAAGATACAACTAATGCTCCATCTTTATGTGAAAAGATGCTGCATTATGAAAAGTAGCTATAGATTTCTTGTGGGGTTTTTTTCCCCCAGTACAGAAAACATGAACGCTTATTAGCCTCTGACAATAAGTATCTGGAAAGCCGCAGTTAGAGCCCTAGCACGGCCCTGCAACAGACTGAGAGGTTGGGCAGGCTGCAGATGGAGGGAGACAGATCAATGTATGCTAGCATTCAAAGGTCCAAAGTAGGCAAGAGTTCCAGGGATTCAAAGCCTTGCTCAGACCTTAGGTAAACAAACTAGACAAAGAGGAAATGAGGTTCTGGCCAATTTATAGAGGTCACGTTCACATTTGAAGGACAACGTGTCAGAGACCAAGTCTCAGGGCAAGAATAGAAGTCACCGTAATTATTACAGAGCCAGCTAGTGGTGCTTGCACTGGAACAGAAACAAAGAGAAGCGTGCCCCATCTCCCCCGTGGTGGAATTAGTATCACCCCTGAAATTGCTGAGAATAGAAAGATACTTGATTTTCATCACTGAA